>JADLZL010005429.1:0-155824 GCA_015844335.1 Chrysopogon serrulatus | reverse complement strand
TTTCTAATGCCAGTTGTGACATTAGCAGCACTCTCATACATGATTGTATGATCGCTTAGTGAAACTATGATAAAGAATTTTGATCCAGTGTCGTTCGAGTCTCTCATCAACACAAGACCTTTTCTAGTAGAGAACTCTAATACTCCTCTTTTTAAAAACTTGCATGGATGTTAAAGCAGTCCATCTAGCTAATTAATTTGTTTTTATAATTATCCAAGGGATGCTGGATGTAGCAGCGGACTATGGGTGAACCTCTCAACCAGGCTCACCAGACAGGGTGTTGTTCCACCATTTTTAGGGCAGCCTAGCTTTACCTCATGCAGGACACAATTGCCATAACTACTTGATTGATGAAGTACATGTAATTGGTATGTTAAATTAGCACTATGTTTGGATGCTAATTAGAAGGATCAAATGTGAACTAATTTCAAAATTAATTGTAGAAATGGTTACTAATTGGCGAGGCAAATCTATTAATCCTAATTAGCCTTTGATTAACCCATATTTACTGTAGCACCAGATGAGCTACTCATGTCTAATTAGGATTAATAGATTTATCTCACCAATTACTCATAGCTTATGCAATTAGTTTTGAGATTAGTTCTTGTTTTATCCTTTTAATTAGCATTCTTGTTTTATCCTTTTAATTAGCATCTAAACATGGTGCTAATTATTAGTAGGTTAGATCCAAACAAACCTGGATCTCAACCTTGTTGATCAGGTCTGTCTTATAATGGGAGTATGACGAGGAAGCTGTGACAAACAACTTGTCACCATTGTAGAGGACACGGAATGTCGACACCAAATCCCTAGCCCTCTTTGACATCCATGTGTTTGAGGGAATTGAGCCTATGGCAATGGATTGGCATGAGCCAGGAGAACGTTGAGGAGATCAAGCGGGACATACGAATATGATTGACCTAGCCCATCACAAAAGAGGTTGAAACTGCTCCTACATATCTCGCTAATTAACCTAGTTGGACTAAATGATGGGTGGATGCTATTGATGATTTCATTTCTCTAACTACCAAGGAACTACTAAGGAACCAACACCAAAACTCATCTCTATCATGGCCCACCTCACCTGACCTGCCTAAAAAAACCTAAACTGGCCAGCTGCACCAGGTCAGGTTTGAGCCATGATTTTCAATACGTGGCCCAACCCAAAGTGAAACCCAAGCAATAGCCCAACCGCCCAATCCACCAATACATTGGTGTGTTCGGACTTTACCTTATAATTTTTTTTCCTAGCATAATGTTTGATTAGGTCTAACTAGCAAAACATGCCCGTGCGTTGCAATGGGACTTCTTATGTCGTCATCTTTACAGTAAAAGTGATATTTTGCACATTTTTTTGAATAAGACGAGTGGTCAAACTTGGTATAAAAAGGCAAGCGACTTATAATTTGAGATAAAGGAAGTATTTAAGTATTGCGTCGTATTACAATACGTCTCCAAACAATATCTATGCAATTTTTAACCAAAGCAAGACCCTTGTCTCTAATTTATTATGTATATTTTGTTTTTTTTGTCTCGTAACATAGTCACGTGAAACCAGAGCTGAACTCCAACACATATTCACAAATGAACTGGACCTTATAAAATGAACTAAAATAGATTGGATTTATATAAAAAAGTTTGAGCAAATTCTAACATAGATTGGATTGGTATAAATTTTTTATATTAAAAAATATAGGACACGTTCTAACTCTTGGAACCACACACCAGGTCCAATTAATACTACAGCCCAACGCACCACAATAGTCATTCCTATTGGCCATCCATAGCAGATATCCAAGCCTTATTTCCTTCCTGTCCTTGGCGGCGACGGAAACACGAAGTGTGTGCATCGGCGGACAATGGTAGCAAAATAACACGGCAGTAGCGGCAAGAACGCGGCTACCTACCAGCGACGCAATAGCAGCCAGGTACAGTGGCGTCCGAGCGAGCGGCCTAGCCAACGCGCAGCATTATCTCACGTCCGTCCTAACCCCTCTCGAAGCCAAGCACCAGCCCTATGCCCTCTTGCAGTGGCATCCGTGCCAGCAGACCGGAAACAGACCGAGGTCCATGCGAGCAGCTGAGGCTCAGCATCGTCTCCTCCTATCATCTATATTCCTCCCTGTCTACGCGATGGTCACAGCAACGCCCGGGCAGCCCTGTCATGTCCTCTTCTGTCTAATGCGTTGTGGTCAAGGTACGAACTCCATGCCTGCCGCAAGTGTTGCCGCCCGTGCCATCGTCAATTGTGAGGTGCTCTTGGAATTAAATAATATATATGATGAGGTGATTGAGTTGGAGACGATGTTGGACTCTGCATATGCCTCGCCGTGGACTTGACATGGTGGAGGGGAGGGAGTGATTAAGATAAGGACTCTTCAGACAGCTTGACACGGAGTCCACTTGACGTAGGGTCACCTCAATTTGATTTCTTAGCATCTTGTGTTACTGATTTGGAGAAGTCTGTGTTGTTCTCCAATTCCAACGACAAACTAATAAATGTTGTTCTCCAATTCCAATGACAAACTAATGCTAAATATTATTCTTTTCTATATCATCTCCTTTTTTTAGTTGGTGGGAGGGCCAGGTGGGGCAATGCTCAAGCATGTTTATAAACTGGACTTTGCCCGTCGTGGACCATAATACCTGGCTTATCTTAACCATGTTTCAATTAAATACTAAAGCCCATAAAAAATACTATTTGCAATATAGGATTTGTACCATATGGAAAATTAAGAAGAGATAAGGAAGCTTATAAAAGATAGAACACTAGTTTATATACGTATGCGATACCAATAAGGTTTTGCAATTCCAAACTAAGTAAGAGATAAGTGGTGGTTTTATTTTAGAGTAAAATGCACCAGTAGTCCATTACCTTGTGGCCCTGTATCGATTTAGTCCACCAGCTTTGAAAATGCAGATTTTGGTCTAAAACCTTAATTCCTGGTTCACAAACAGTCCATGTCATGCCCTGACAGGAATTTTGCCGACGTGGATTGGCCACTGTGGCATCCAACCTGGCGCAGGCAGCCCGTGCGGCGCACGTGCACGTCCTTGGACGTGCAATTTTTGCATAATGGACTCGTTCGCGCAGCCGCCCTTCTTGAGCAGCATGGTGGCGACGCGCAGGGTGCGCGCGCACTCGCGCGACACCTCCCACCCGTGGAGCCTGAGCATGGCGATGTCCTCCTCCGCGTCCAGGGACCGCACGTACTCCACCGTCTCCTCGCCGAAGGGCTTCCGGCACTGAGGCCAGTACAGCCACTCGAACGTGCAGTCCTCGAACTGCATATATATTCATGCATGCAGGAATCGAATCCAATCCAAGATGGAGAACGAACCAAATGCAAATGAAACCAGCTGACAGAATGTAGAAATGGATGGTGGATCGGAAGAACTGACGCTCTCGGGGAGGCAGTATCCATGGTCGATGGGGACCAGCGACACGCCGCCGTCGTCGTGTTTGCAGACGAGTATGTTGCCGGCATGGCGATCGGCGTTGGCGAGGCGGATGTCCAGCACGCAGATCTTGTGGACCTCCTGCACCGGGAACGCGCGGGGGCCCATGTCCTCGCAGCTCCCGCAGTTGCTGACGAAGGCCTGCATGGATCCCAGCTTGGGCACCGGCGGCGGCGCCAGCGGGCTCGCTGCCTCTGGCTGCCTGAACACCTTGTGCGTGCATCTGACGAGCGCGGTCGGTGGGACGCCGGCGAACCCGGGTGTGCCAGCGGCAGCAGTCGACGACCAGCGGCGGCCGGCGGGTGGGTGGTCGAGGATGTAGGCCGCCACTTCCCTGAGCGCGCCCTCCCCGACGCGCGTCCCTTTCTTGAGCCACGTGCCTATCCCCGCGCGGGTTGTTGGCGGCGGCTTGAACACGGCCACGTGCCGGTGCCCCGTCGCGTCCTGCATGAATTAGGCGCCCCCCGTGCCCTCCGACGACATGATGGGCGCGTTCCCCTTCTCCATCCCGGCCACCGCCGCGTCGATCATGCCACGGACCGCCGCCACCTCCTCGGGGTTGCCGACGACGACGACGGGCTCGATCCCGACGTCACGTCTAGGTGGCAACGGAAATGGCTGGCCGGCGTCGCGCGCGACGATGGAGACCTCGAGGCCATCGTCGTCGGCCTCGGCCGCGGTGATCTTGGACGATGAGCGCTGCACCAGCAGGTGGATGACGGCGCCGTCGGCCCTGCAGGCGTCGTGGATGAGGTGGCGGTCGTCGAGGTCCTCGCCCTCGAGCACGAGCCGCTGCTCGTCGGGGTCGGGGAACGTCGCCGGGTGGAGCCGCCGGACCGGCGATCTGCTGCTTCACGTAACCCACGGTGCGGCCGGGCTCGACGCGGAACCTGAACTTGCCACCCTGCACGGTCTCGACGGTGATAGAGGCGCAGGTCCGGGATGCGGATGATGAGGTGCACGACGTTGCCGTCGGCCACGCCGTAGTCCCAGATGCGGCCGTCGTCGCGCGCCAGCTCGCAGCCAAGGGCACGTGCGCAGCACGGGCTGCCTGCGCCAGGTTGGATGCCACGGTGGCCAGTCCACGTCGGCAAAATTCCTGTTAGGACATGACATGGACTGTTTGTGAACCAGAATCAAGGTTATGGACCAAAATCTGCATTTTCAAAGCTGGTGGACTAAATCGACACAGGGCCATAAGGTAATGGACTACTGGTGCATTTTACTCTTTATTTTATTTCATTCATCTTGAAAGAAGAGTTAGTTAGGAGAGGGCCGGACAAAAAATAGGTGGAGAGAAAGTCTTACCTCTTTATTAATAATAAATAAATAGAATAGATATAGGTATAGGTATAGATTAGATGGCATTGAGATGGGCCAAACATCAGAACCACAAATCCAACTTTCACCGTCTTCCCTTAACACAAGAACAACAGTTAGCGGTGAACACAGGAGTAAAGGTGGGAAAGGAGCTATGCAAATTGGCTTCTTTTTTTTTTTTAGAAAAGAGAATATGTACTGAGGGCAGTCTCAATGGTAGAAACTACACACGATTCCCATAACAGCCACATCAGCAAGAAATCAGGTGTAGAAACTATCCCTCACAATGCTAATTTCTACACATAATAAATGCTATTTATTTCCCCCTCTATCTCCTATGTTTTCTTCCGTTCAGTACCAACCAGCATCGTTTACCAACCAAGCACGGCCGGGGATAGAGCGCAGCGGCGTGAGCACAGCGGCATGGGCGAGCGGCGAGCGGCCCAGCGCAGTGCGCAGCCTAGCGAGGGTGAGCAGCCGAGGCCGGCAAGACGGCACAGCCGAGCGCTAGCAAGCGGGCTGGGCCGGTGTGGTTGTGCCATCAAGACGGAAGCTTAACTGAGATTGGCTAGCTAGTATTAACTGAGATTGCATCAGTATTCTTCCGCTAGTCTCAGGTGAGGCAATGAGAAGACGGCGGCGAGCGTGGCCCGTACAACGGCGCGGGTGCACGGCCATGCGTGGACGGGAGCGCAGTGGCGCGAGCAGCGAGGCGGCGCTGGCGAACACAGCGGCCGGCGGTGCGACGGCCAGTGCGCGAGCACGACAGCCAGTGGTCGGGCGAGCGCTGCAGCCGGCGACGCGGGCGAGCAGCCGAGCACAGCGGCTGGCGGCTCGACGGCCAGTACGCGAGCACGACAGCAGGTGGTCGAGCGAGCGCGGCGGCCGGCGTGTGCGCACCCGCGTCAACCAGCGCGCGAGCGTAGCGACGCCGGCGAGCATTTACGTTCCCGTCGTGTGATCCATAACGATGGAAACTACCGGTTTCCTCCCAACGCAAAAACTGCAGTTTCTTCACGCATCGGTTCAAGAGTCGACATGGTTTCCTTACTAAGAAACGATTTCCTCTCGTTTTCTTCTCTCTCTTATTAATTAGACTGCCATGTCAAAGATTCCGGGCTTATGTGGCAAATCATTTAATAGATATAAAACTACATATTAATTACCATTGGGACTGCCCTAATATTCCAGTCTCTGTGCAAATTCCAGATCTATTATTAATAATAAAAATCTAGGAGATTTGTCCCTAGGCAATAGTCTACTAACTATCTCCAACAATGAAACCTATACCCAAAATGCATCCTTCACAGTGCTTTGCCTATCCAAAATTAGCTCCAACAAACGACCCAAACGGAGCACCCATTTTGAGTATCGGCCAAATCGATAGGCAAAAAAGCGTCGTGGAGACTCGACGACGCAAATCTCTAACGCCATAGTTGGGCCCACGGCGACCAAAGCGAAGCCGTCGAGAGGCTGCTTGGCCGGCGGAGCAAGCACCAAAGCAAGGGACGGACGGATGGGCACCTTGCTACTGACGGATGGGCACCTAGCTTGCTGCAGGTGGTGCTCGTCATAGGCGGCATGCTGGATCTCGCGGATCTGCTCGCCACCTGCCCCGCGGTTTCCTTGCGGCCACGGCCTCTGGAGAAGGGTCCACGGCGGCGTGCTTCACGGGGCGGCGACTCGGCGGCGGCGGTTCCCGGCTGGGGGCTCCGCGTGGTGCTCCCTCCTGATGCAAGATGCGTGCCCGATGCGGGCGGGGTTCGTGCGGCCGGCGACCAGGACCTGCCGTGATTTGCTCCGATTCGGTGAGGAGGCTAGATCTCAGTGCTTCAAGGCGTGGAAGCAGAGCGCGCTGTGTGGCCGGTATCCTCTCGTGCGTGCGTTGGTTTGGGGCTTGCGCTGGAGGCTCCGTTGTTGGAGAAGGAAAGTTATGGGTGCGGTATCCTTTTACTGTGGGTTACCCAAACCGTGGAATGCGTCTTGCGTTTGCCTTCTCACGGTTGGAGTAACCAATTTGAATTCTTTGCACAAGAGTTGAATCATCCACTCACAAAGGCCAAGATGGATGCCATCAAGACACTCTGGTTGAACACACCTAAGCATGGGATGGAATTAAGTCTCGTAGACTAGTATACTAACCAATTTGAATTATTTGCAGAAGAGTTCAATCGTTCACTCACAAAGGCCAAGATGGATGCCATCAAGACACTGGTTGAACACACCAAGCATGGGATGGACTTGCTACAAGTTGGACACACCACGCGAGAAGAATCGTCTATAAGGAACTGAACTTAGTTCTCTAGCAGAATAAAGTGAATCAGACACATGCCTCAATAGAAGTCAGTGTATGGCCAAGATAATCTCATCTAAAAAGTGACCATGGGTATCCAGGGGTAAGATATGAGGATACACTGCTACATTTTTCATTTATATTCGCTTCACATCACGGAAACCCCAGATCCTCCCCTGAGTGCCTTCTCCACATCATCAAAATGACCTACCAGACCACCACACAACTGATGGTAGAGAACATATTCAATGAGTTTATGTCTTTCAATTTAAACAGATATATGTCATACGATAAAATAAAATAAATCAGTGCACATTACAAAGCCAATCTGAACAGATTACAAATTTTAATAATGACATGTCCAAAAGAAATATATACAACATGAACTGCAAAAGGCAGATCTGTTCACCAAGAGCCTGCACATGAGGTTGATCAGATACTAACTCAATAGCAGTAAATGAATCTGTCACAGTATAGGCAAGTACCATGCTTTATTATTTTGCCTTCTAGAATTTCAGAAACAGTTTTCTAACCAAGTCTTTTAGATGAACCACAGAAATTAACATTGTAATCATCATTTCATTACTGTCATCATTCTTATGCAACTATGCATCCACGGTGCTTGATTTAGTAGTTCATTCAAGGAGCCAGTCATCAATCTAATTATCCTAGCAACTTTGAAAGGACTGCCAAACTGCCAAATAAGTATCAAGTTCACCTTCATATATCACTGATTCATTGAGCAGAATAGCACGTAAGTCCATATATTGATACATCTACAGAATGCAGCAACTGATGGCTTGTACTGAATTATGGGGAATCTTGAATTAGTCCAAGTTTCTTGAGAATCTTCTTCTCCTGTGTTTTATCTATGCCATGTCAAGAAAAACACAGGAAAGCTGCTTGCTGGTTTACAGAATCCAGTTGTACAATGATGCATTTCTTGGTGGATGCATCTCAACTGGCACTGAGGCAGTTAGCAAAAGGAAATGTGTTGTACCGCAACATTTCCTGAGAGAATACACATCTAACGTACATCCTACTAGCATTGCTTCTGCAGGCATGGTGAAGAAATAGACAAGTACTTTTCATGGATGTTACTATTTTAGGATACATTCTTCATCAGGGTGATCTGTAAAATTTGAGTGCAGAGCATTTCCAACAATATCCACTATTGGAGATGTTGTCATGGAGGATTCCATGCATAATATGGCAGCAATGACATCAAGTTGTGTAACCTTATTACTGCACATTAATCTTGCATGTGCTGCAGCTGACAAAAATAAACTGTAAGAACAAAGGAGTGAATGGATCAAAAATAGCAATTGTGAAAGGAGGAAGAGAACCATAGGAGATAACAGAACATGCCTTGCGCTAGTCTTATCAAACTTTCAAGCATACGCACCGTTGTCCTTGCTGCAATTTAGAAATCTATTTTTGAGAGCCTGCAAAATGTCAAGGCTACAGAAAAATATTTGTTTGGCTAAGCCTAACCTGCATTATGTGTTCCTGATTTTCTCTGTAGCTGATAATAGCATGAGATAACTCTTTCTGCCTCCTTTGTCAGCACTGGTTTAAACTCCCTCCTTACATAATTGATGTACCTTAAATTCGAAATACCCTGGTATTATTGTAAAGTGTTGGCAACAAAAGACTGAAATTTTTCAGTACTGAACAGCACATTCAGCTAAATGCACTTTAAAAATTCTGCTGCTCATTAGTGATCTGACAAGACAACAGTTTCAGAAGCTGATAAATGAGGTGAGCATGTTAAAATAAATCATAAAAATAAATTTATTTGTATTGTTGTGCACCAGCCTTTAAGCTCAGCCTTATTATTTCATGGAGGTAAGCAACACATCAAAGTCTCAACCTTCTCAACTGGGGAGTGTCCACTCATCTATCTTATCTTTCTTTTCATCAACATTCTGCACATTTAAAAAACTCATTTCTCAATAGAATTATTGCTTGATGACTGACAATTTACATATTATGTGCAAGATGCAGCCAGTAGAGCGACTGAGCGAGTCCAGTTTAATAGCAACAAAACCCACCTCCTTCAATATATGAGATGAAACTATTTTATCCCAGTCCGTATTTTGTGAATCCAGAAGAACAAGAACTATATCAAATCTACTCAACAGTGGCCCTGAAAGTGTTGTATTCACAGACAAACCTGAAAGGGAAAAGCAAAGATACAATAATCAGAATGGAGAAAAGGCCTTTTGGATGTTGTTCAGGAGGAAAAAAAAACATTGCATCAAGAAACGTGAGTTTAAGATACCAAAGGTGTGCAAAAGTGCAAAAACCATGTTTTTTATTATAAAAAATATCATGGGTGCAGAAACTCCAAAACGATGGTTTTAGCAATAATATAGTTTTCAAAAACTATGGAATTCACTGTGTATACTTTTTAGTTTCTCAAAATGGAAGCAAAATCATTGTATTTTTCCAAAACTAAAAAAAAAATTGTGTCTGAACAAAATTTATCTGAGAACTTTAGCAAGGGACAATGATATAATCTTAGTAGCATGCATTTGTTTTTTGATGCCTTGCTAAACTAATATTGTTAACAAATTGAAAATGATTTGGGCCAAAGTACATGTTATGGAAGTCCTCCCAGTGAATCTTAAGAAATTAACTAGTCAATAGCCCAATAACACCAACTGTGTAATGGGTGACTGGGTGAGAGTGGAACACAGAGGTAAATATGCCTGTAACACAGTGCTGACTTCTGATGACGTTTAACAGAAGTCACTAAGTTATATAATTGCTTTATGTGTAAAAGCACTACTTTCATTAGGGTCATATTTCCCTTTCGGATTAGTGGCACCAAAGACAGTAGTCCTTGTACTGAGTGTTGTAACTAGTCCAGCCTGTAAGACAGAAGTAATAATGCTGAGTTAAAGTGCACACTAGTAACTGAGTGGTACAGAAACTGGCAATTTTAAAAAAGCAGCAGTACCTTCGCAATGCTTATTGTCTGTTGCTCCATGGCTTCATGTATTGTTGTTCTGTCATGCTCTCGCATGCTATTGAGAAGAATGTCAGATTTAGTTGTCATAGACCTCCATGATAAATTAAGTTATATAATCATATTTGCATTAAATTTTAGCAAGAACTCAGAAGCAGTACATAACATACCATGTCTTCTAAAAAGTATCAACAGCACAAGATGAGATATACATCAGGTAAAAACTATGCATGCAGATTATATCTGTGATCCGTTGTGCATATCCAGGGACATAACTGGTCATCACTCATCAGATACAGCCCTGTAGCAGGACAACGAGGGCGCCCACAAGACCACGGGGCACACGGGAAAGGGGCCCCTAACCTTACTAGAGTACAAGAGTGTACTGTTTACTCCCCCTAACCTTAGCAGAGTTTACTGTTTACTCTACACCTAAAGAGGGTAGTGCTTACTTGTTACATGCATATAAATACATCTCATACATGAGTATACCAAAAAAAAAACTGCATTTATTGGACGTCTTATACTAGGCATGTGTATACATCTCATACGTAGCACTGGAAGTCAGAACTGCAGAGTGCAGAGGATACTGCTAGTACTACTATTTTGTAAGGCCAGATGAGTTCTAATATAGTTTTGGAATTGGAATGTCTTGAACTTCAATAATCATAGAGCACTAGGGCGTGTTTCGATCACTTGCACATCTCAACAAAATTTGCCACAGAAGTTGAGGTCGTTGTTTGGATCATGTAGGTTAGTCTGCCACACTTTTTTCCTTGGTAGTTTTTTTTTTTTTTTTTTTTTTTGCCAAATATTCGGCAGACAAATCGTTCACCATGTTTTCAGCGTGTCATGGCTCTGTCTGGCGTGTTGGGGACGCTAACCAAACAGGGCCTAATTGCACTAGTAAACAGCATTAAATAGAAAAGTGGCGATTGATGACCTGTCAAATTCATCTATGCAGCATAAACCACCATCAGCCAAAACAAGAGCACCAGCCTCAAGCATCCACTCCCCTGACATTACACCCCCACCATCACCGACACCACCAAAAGAGAACAAATCGTTACTAGATGTAGATGAAACAAAAACAAGCATAATGCTATGACAGACATAGTACCTCCATCCCTAACAGCTGTGACAGTTAAACCAGCACTGGTGCTTCCGAGACCAGTTGTGATCACCGAGCGGTTGCTCAATTTAGCAGCAAACTTCAAAAATTGGGATTTACCAGTACCTGAAATCCAATGGAACAAAATATAGTTGCAATTTTGCCGATTGATCTATTATCTCATTTTGCTTCTCTAACCCCTGTCTGGCTGGTGCAATAGCCAACCAAGGTCCCCAGCTGTGCTGACAAGGTCCAGGATTACATCCAGAAACCTCTTACTACTACCCTCTCCGACCCAATCCACCAACGACAGACCTTGTTACCCACAATCAGATACAGACCCTCAGCCTCACAGACACACTTGACAGATAAAGTGGAGAAGAGAGAGCACGAACACACACACACACACACACCCCACACACACACACACACACTAGAGTGCTGCTGCATAATTAAACTGGATTGCAGCTGGTCCATATACTTGCATATATACATGTTCTACTCTAGTACAGTGTTTTTTACCAACTACAAGTATAGATACTACTACAATGGTCATACCAACCATACTACCAAGTACCAACTATTTGCCTCATGTCACAAGACAAGGCAGTACAAAAGGATGTGGAAAGAAAGGAGCAAGAGCTGGCTGAATTAACAGACCTAAACATGACAGTGCTTATTTTAACTGGCATTACTTTTTTTTTCCTGATGCGTCCTTAGCATTGTCACCATTTACCAGGATACCAAGTCTTAAAAGTTTTTCTGAGTCAGTCTATTGACACCCTGATCGAGTTCCAAGTGATTCCAGGCAACTCCAAAATCTATGGCTGAAGTGACTGGAGTCCAAGTTGAATTTTGACGCCCATGTCCATGTCCGTGCAATATTCTGTTTTTTTTTTTTTTGAGTTATAGGCACAACTCCTGCCCATCTCAAAATAAAATTAAGCCTTGCAGACCCCCATGGAGAAATTGGTACACGTTATGAATACATTACCTGGATCACCAACAAGAAGCATATGGGGCTCTCCACGAATCTTTGTTCCAGAAGCATCAACATGCTGCACTCCACCAATTAATGTAAGAGCAACTGGAATAATTAAACATTTGTGATGTTATAATAAATTTATTTGGCATATAAATACTTCAAAAATAAATAAGTTTTTTTTGGGAGGAAAAAATCTATACTCAAAACAAGAACTCTCTATAATTTAGGTTTGTAATATAAATTAATGAATATTTTGGAGCATGGAATCATTATCAGATGCTACTAAGCAATTATTATGATATGGCTCTCTCTTATTTTTCTTTGGAGTCAACTTTAATATCTAATATAGAATACAATTTTGTTGGGGTACCAACCGTTTGATCTAAATTCAACCAGGTAATTATGGATATTGAAAATCGAGCAACACCATGGAATCAGCTGTGTTGTTTTAAGCCTTGGGATTTAGGAATCACATAAGGGTGGACGCATGGCACACATAAAGCACAAGACAGGATGAATGAACAAATGAACAATCAATTATGTCAGGTTTTTGGTATAAGCTTTTCAGTGTTCTGTTTGATAGCCATTGTTTAATGCAGTTATTGTTGTTTAATTATAGTTTGCCAGGCACAGCTTGATGATAAATCACTTCAATAGGTCATACAGAACCATATAGAAGTGAATAAGTAAAGTAAAAAAAATACTCTCCTGCTCCTCTAGGAAGTGAAAAGAAAAGGTTTGCAAGGCGATTCATTTATACTACTCATTACTGCTTTAAATTTGAGGGCAATTTAATTCCTAAGAGCATATATCAAGGATTCAAGATTACCTGCACAGTTTTACAGCTACTTGACTAGTTAATAGGACAACAATACATTTTTTTTTTTTTGAAGGGGCCAATAATACAGCTTAGAGTTACATACCTGCAAGCTTCACCGTGAATAGCCCAAAAATTTGAGGACAAATGCCTTTCAAGATTTGGTTTCTTCCTGTGTACAAGAGAAATAGAATAAGCAGTTTACACTTTACACTAGTACATTATTGGAATAAAACGTCTGGAAGGCTTCCATTATGTGTAAAGGTAATGTGAACAGTAATGTACATAGCTGCAGTAGCATTCAAGTTGGTTCTTTTGCTTGGTTGGGAGTTAAGCTATTTTCAAACAACAGCTTGATTAGAGATAACAATTCAAATTGACTTAGGACAAAAAAAGTTCAGGCATAAGATTTGATTTAGACATTTTTGTTAGGAGTGAACCCACTATAAAATATGGGGTGGCCCACTTTCACATTTATAAGCAAAGAAAATAGTCATTTCCTCACTCAAGGTTTATAATCACCCAAATCATGGTCCCATCCCTATCTTACAGCCCCTTCCTCTTCATCCTCCGTTGTTCAACCTACCATAGTGGTTATGGTAGATGCAGCAACGGCGGCGACCTTGTCGGCGTCCATGGCGACGCCGTTTGCGGAGATCACATGGCCAAGATAGGCCACCGACGTCGCCCCAAAGGAGCACTTGGAGCGTTTCAGGTGGAGACGATGCGCTCGCAGCGCTTTGAGGACGATGCTGACGTGCTGCAGGTGCTCGGCCCACGAAGAGCTATAGATCAAAATATCATAAAAAAATACCAGCACGAACCTCCGTAGGTAGGAGCGGAGCACATCGTTCATCAAGGCTTGGAAGGTAGCCGGGGCGTTGGCGAGCCCGAACGGCATCACCAGGAACTCGTAGTGGCCGTGATGCGTACGGAAGGCTGTCTTGTGGATGTCCGCAGGGTGCATCCGCACCTGATGATACCCGGAACGCAGATCGAGCTTGGTGAAGAAACGAGCGCCATGGAGCTCATCAAGCAGCTCATCCACCACCGGAATCGGGAACTTGTCCTTGGAGGTCTGAGCGTTGAGGGCGCGGTAGTCGATACAGAAACGCCACGACATGTCCGCCTTGCGCACCAGCAAGACGGGAGCAGAGAACGGAGAGGTGCTCGGCTGAATGAGGCCTTGGGCGAGCATGGCCTCACACTGGCGTTCCAGCTCGTCCTTCTGCAGCTGGGGGTAGCGGTAAGGGCGCACCGCCACCGGAGCAGTACCGGGCAGGAGGTGGATGCGGCTGTCGTGCGGCCGCGCGGTGGAAGCCCCGTAGGCTCGTCGAAGATGGCGCCCTGCTGCTGCAGCAGCACGCCCAACAGCGGCTGCTGGCCGTCCGGGCGGAGAGGGCAGCGAGGTGCTGCTGCGGGACAGCCCCGCTGGGACTGCGCACACCCTGCCGGAGGATGCGCCGACCCTCGCGCCCGGACAGGACAGCGCCATGGCCTCGAAGTCCCACAAGATGGGGCCCAAGGTCCGTAGGTAGTCGACGCCAAGGATGAAGTCGAAGCAGCCCAAATCCAGTCCGACACATGTGATGGAGAACGACTCCGCGCCGATGCGGATGGGCACGTCACGAGCAATGCCTTCGCAAGGGGAGCCGATCACCGTTAGCCACGGTGACACGGAGCTGCTCGCCGCCCTTAGAACGAGTCCGAGGCGGCGCATCGTCGCGCCATGGAGAAAGTTGTGCGTGGAGCCTGTGTCGAGTAAGGCCAGCAGCCGTTCTCCCTGAACCATCACTGGGAGCAGCATCGTGTTGTCCGTGCGGATTCCTGCAAGGGTGTGGAGTGAAACCACAAAGGCATTAGCGACCACCGGTGCCTCGGCGACTGGAGCCTCAGGATTGGCGACGTCATCCTCAGGTGCAGCTGCCACCAAGTCGTCGTCGATGTAGTCGGTCGACTCGAGGTAGAAGAGCCATGGGCACACGTGGCCACGGACGTAGAGCTCATCACAGTTGAAGCACAGCCCTTGTCGACGGCGCTCCAGTTGCTCGGCCGGTGTGAGACGGCGGAACTGACGGGCCGGGGGCGCCCCATTAGCTGCTGCTGGGACGGCCATCGGTTGTGCAGGGGCCCCTGCTGGACGAGCACCTGCACCTGGGGCGCGCGCGGGAGGGGCAGGCCGTTGGGGAGGCCGGGCACCACGCTGCAGTGGCGCTGGAAACGGCTGCCGCTACGACGCCGAATGCTCGGGCCAAATACATGGCTGTTTGAAGGTCGGACGGCTCCCGCAGCTCCACATCCACCCGAATGTGCTCCGGAAGTCCGCCAACAAAGAGGTCGGCCTTCTGCTTGGTGGAGAGGTCGCGCGCGATGGCACAACACCGCCCGGAAGCGATCACGTAAACTCTTGCACGGTGGAGTGAAATGGTAGCCGCCCCAGCTCAGCCAATCTGGTACCGCGAATCGGCGGCCCGAAGCGGAGACGGCACAATTCCACGAAAACGATCCCACGCCGGCATGCCCCGGTCTTGCCCGAGGGCGTAGTACCATGTCTGCGCTGCACCTTTAAGATGGTAGGATGCCAGCCCAGGTGCGGTCGAAAGCCGGTGTCGCGCTGGCCCCTCAAGAACTGCTCACAATGGTTGAGCCAATTCAGGGGGTCCTCCGAGCCGTCGTGCGTCAAGAACTCGAGCTTGTAGAACTTCGGAGGATGGTGCCCGGGATCCACGCGCTGGTCGCCACCAACCAGGGAGGGCTCGGGGGCTGGGGGAGGCGGCGGAGCGCGGTAGCAGGCTACTGCCTGGGAAGAGCGGGCCATCAACGCCCCCCCGTAGAGGACGCCGGAGACGAACGGCCCACCGTGGGTCGACGACCGCGCGCCCGTCGTCGGCGCGCAGGCGGTATGGACGTCCGCGGGGCGCCCGAAGAGTAGATGGGCGCGGAGGAGCCGAGCGCCCATGCTGGAATCTGCGACGGCGACGGTGAAAAGCGGATGTGCTGGATGGGGACGTGTGTCGATCGCAGGGTCGCGATTGGCATCCCGTAGGGATACGAGAGGGCCGGGGATGGCGCAGCCGATGGCGGCGGCTGCTGCAGTGGCAGGGGCTGAGAAGATGGCGGCGGCGCGATGGAAATCTGCCCCTGGATGAGGGCGCGCAGCGTCTCCTGAACCTCACGCATGCAATGGCTGAGGTCCACGATCGCCCAGCGGTCGCCTGTTCCGCGAAACGCTGGGGCGACGCGCCGCTGAGCCCAGCGGCAGCGAAGGAACCACCAGCACGCCGGACGTTGTCAGCACGCCGGATGCCGGGGGAGGCGCGGTGGTGGAGGGCTGGGGGGCAGAGAGCGTCGGCGACGATGTGGATGTAGAGGCAGCGGAGGTGTCCATGATCGGCAAGGTCGCTGATACCAAATTGGTAGACGCAGCAGGTCTGCCTCTCGTGGAACGTAGGTTGTAGTTGTGGCTAGTTGGAGGACGAGGTTTGAAGGCTCGAGGAAGACGGCGCGGCGGCGCCGTGGCTGCTCGAGCAAGGAATTAGGGCAAGAGGCGAGTAGGACTCCCGGCTCCCTTCAGGAAGCCGGAAACAACTATGTTTCTGCTTAATTCCGAAAATAATGTTTACAGGTATTTATATGTCTATGGAAAATACTCAATGAAGATAACTGGGCTATCAGCCCATCTACTGCCCAGTTTATGCCTAATTGCTATAAGGCCCTTAGCCACTAGCTTGTTGGTGCCTGGTATATGGAATGCCGGTCATAACAGGTTACTACAGTGTTTATTCCCTAATGATCTAAGGAACTGTCTAAGGAACCACCTCCGAGAAGGCGAGAACGAAGGCTATTGTGGTTCATAACTGTTTTCTCAATGGAGGTGGACAAGAACATCCCATGATTTATCTGGAACTCTGGGTCACAATAGGTGCACCAGGGCAGGTTGCAATATCAGCATTCAGCACATCTGTCCCACCACTGCAGCACGAGTGTATTGTTTCTTCCCTACGACGATATCCTGTGCCGTCAGCATCATCCTCAGCACTGGGCTACAATGTGAGTCTGTTGTCACATTGCGTTGCAGGAGTGCAGCTGATCATGTGCCGACGTGCATGACACACATGCCATTTCAGCAATGTGGGCACCGATGGTGGCAACCATGGCCGCCACCACACGGGTCAAGGGTTTCTCAAACAAGAGCTGTCTTGAAACCTCAAATGAGATAGAAGTTGTGATATGCGGTGGTAATGTTGTCCTGGACATTACCCTTGTGGTACTGTAGCAGCGGCCAAGTTAACCGACTGAATAAAATGTGCTGGTAATAAGAATTTGAGTTGATTAAATTAGATTGAAAATTAGGCATATTGGTTTAGATATATTTTGCTAGGAGAGAAACCCATTTATGAAATGAAGGGTAGCTGGCTAGTATCATTAAGCAAAGAGGGATTTAGTCTTTTTTCAGATCCAAAATTTCTAACTGCACCAACGTACAGTTCCACCTCCCTACCAGAGTTCCTTCCCTTTCATTTATCGTAATTCCCTGATCTAAGGATCATAACAGCTCCACAGTTAAGATTAAAGAGTAAGTGTAAATTGTCGCCAAACTTGTCTTCTATGTGGAAATAGGTCACTGTTCTTTCAAATTGGACTGATCCATCACTAAACTTTCTTAGTGGGTCGTCTAAGGTCACCATGCGCAAACTCACCTATTTCACGCTGACACAGAATTATACAGTAGTACAGGACAATGTGATGTCATGCCTCTGGCCAGTGCATCTCGTGCCAGTGCTCCATCGAATGCGAAAACATAGCAGCTGTTAGAGTATATTAGGGATATCTCTATATTAGGTAGATTAGGATTGTATCTGTATCCTACCATATCTGTAGGCTCCTTGCCCTCCAAGTGATGTACCCCTATATATTCAGCCCCAAGGCTCAGGATAATAGATCCATCAGATTATACACGATCTATTCCTTCTACATGGTATCACAAGTTTAGAATTTGAGATCCTAGCTTCCGCTGCCTCTGGCGGCGCCCCTGTGTCCCGCACGCCGCCGGTCTTCTCGAACGTTGCACCTCCAGCGCGCCCCGCTGACGACCTCCTAGCGCGCCCCCGGGGAGATCATCCATGTCGATCTCCGCCAGGGGCAGCACACTCGATCTCCGCCAGTGGATGCGGACGCGGGCGGGCGGACTACCATGGTGGGTGGCCAAGTACCGGTGGGCAGCTAGGCGAAGGTAGAAAAAGGAGCCGACGGGCGAGCAGCCAGCAGGCGGCCAGGTGCCAGTGAGCGACTATGCGCGGAGGCGGCCACGGTCGCTGCCTTGACCTCGCCCATGGCAGGCGGCCAAGCCTCCCCATCGTGCTAGGCAAAAGATGAGGAAGAAAAGCTACTGTGGATGACACGTGGGTCCCTCTTGACAGAAGCCTAACAGATCTTAAACGGTGACAAATCCTTCCTAGGGTCGTCACTCCAACCAAACACAGAACAAGGACATCCCCATTCCTTCAACCAAACGCAGAGATGGAACCATTCCATTCCTAAAACTGGAATGGATCCATTCCATCCCACCATGTCCCCGCAACCTTAGAAAGTTTCATGATAGACCAGTCCTATTTTAAAGTTCGCTGACCTTGACCCGATCAGGATCTTTACAGCTGCCATGGATAGAAGTGAGCTATCAACCACAAGGTTCCAATTCACACAACTAATTGGCAAATAAAATGCATTATATATGCTCAAAGGGTAGAAAGCAGGTTTAGGTAAGTCTAGGAAACACACAGGCACAAACTAAGCACCAGAACTTAAGTACCTTGTAGGGGAGTATCCCTGTGTTTTTCCCAGAAGCGCTTAAACTCGATTTTAGTTTCCACGGGAATGTCTATGTCAGCCTTCAGCTCATTTGTTCTCCTGAATGCGCAGTCATTCATAAACATAAGAACAATGAAGGAAAGGAACTGACAGTGTCCAAACTTGAACCAGAAACAGGAAACCATCGATTGGACAAATAAAAATAGCTGCAAACTTCTTTAGTCTAAACATATGACTAACTCTGATGACATCTGATCTGAGTACTTTGGTAGAGGTGGTAAGGAAACTATAATGCAGTGACCAAAGCAAAACTAGTCAATGAGTCAGGTCATAAATTGTAGACAGAGGCCCTTATTTTGTTGGCTGCATACGGGCCAGGCATAAGAATGCATGCATAATTTTTAAATTAGAATTAACATGTAGAGCTTATTGCTGGTATCACAGGATTGATCTGGATGAATGAACAGGCCCTTCCAGATTCTTATCAAGCATACTATGCAATGAAATACTTCAAATCATGTAGCTAAGAACATGGTTAAAACTATAATGATCAAGAGATTCAAAGTTAGTAGAATCAAAGCTTGCTGAATGACAAATTATAAATAATCAAATTACCTCACATAATTGGCAAGCAGCATAGGATCAAGGTTGGACCGCACATCCTTAATATCAGGAGACCATTTGGCAGATAATATACCCGTAATAATGACATCATCTAAAGAAATAACAAACACGGCTAAGCATAATAATGAGTGACCATTATATGCAAATCATGCTGCGAATACAACATATTCTACTTTTGGCTTTTCAAAATGGAAATAACAAGAAACCAACATTGAAATGTTATAAGTGAACTGTTTAAGCTGTTCCAAACAATAGCAAAGCTTCTGAATTTTTTTAGCTCTGAACACAAATGGAAAATTCAAAATATGAAGAAAAAGAATGCAGGATAAGTGCTGAGAACATGAAGGACAAAATAATACCAATAATCATTCCACATGATCCTATGGATAAATCACAAAGAGGTTGCTTACCTCCAGCTTTAATGCTATCAACAAGGTCATCCATCAAAATTACAGGCATGGAGCGGGGTATAGACCCAATACCAAGAAGCTGCACATTCTCTTGAATTTTGATTTCTTGGTAATCATGGCAAATGGTGCTACCTTCTACAAACTGAAAAGAAGCACTTGTACAGCCTTTTGAAGCCTAGATACAGAGCAAAATTATAAGTAGTAGCTTCCAAAGCAGTTGAAGCAAAAGTACAACCAATTATAAAATGTAACAGGCAAGAAAAATATTACTTCTATCATGGAGAACAATGCAAATGTCACCACATGTTGACAGATATATGTAGAACAAGAAAAAGAACAGCAGCAAAAGAATCTACTAAGGAAATCCAATACCTTCAGGCACAATGGAGGAAGATTTATACGATTCCCAGCCTCCAGCTCAGGGTAGACCTCGAAGCTGTTCAAGGTAAAGAAAATCTATATATTGTCTATCCAGTGTGTGAAGGTATGATCACAATGTTCAACAATTTTTCTTAGAAGAAATGATGAGGTCACAACATTTCTTGCCATATGTCAACTTGTCAAGTCACAAAATTATAATCTGGAAGTTTATATAAACTTTCAAGGCAGTCAACAAACAGTTTTCAACTCTGAATATCCCCACCAATTTCTTGAAAAAATGACAGACTCCTGCTAACGGATCTTTTTTGCTTACAGACTTAAGTAACCCAAGTAGGCTTCCCGTTTGGATGGGTGAAACATTTCTGATTCTGAGCGGAATCACTTACCAGATGCTGAAAAACTAGTAACATGTCACCCTGAATCACCTTGAAAGTTGAAACATTTCTTATTTTAACACTGGGAGGGAGAATCACCCAAAAGGTTGTTTCTAACCGATTCTAATTCATTTCAGCGAGTATCTAGATCAGTAGCAAAACGAATTGAGCAATTGATTCTGTTTCAACAGAGAATAGTTTTTAGGGAGAATCTGGATCACTACCAATCAGGTCCTTAGTGTTACAAAAATGTGACAAAAATTATATAATCTTGCCAGCCCAGCTAGAAATATGAAACTCCGCTTTAGTTTTTGGAAATCTCTTCACACTTTTTTTTGGGAAGCTTCTACCTAACCAGCTTAATTGGCAGACCGCCATCTGAAATAGCAGAACTACGCTAATACGAAATTCATGGTGATGCTTCACCAGCAACCAGCCATATTAGTGTGCATGTTTAAAAAGTCCTGAAATATGCATTACAAACCTGTGTTTGCACTTCCTGCACATGTAGCACCTCTCATACTCAATCATCTTCACACCACCTGATCTGATCACAGTTCCCTTCAGAGCAATTAATTTCCTCATGTGCTTCACCCTCACCTTTCCAATACTAGGGGAGACCTCTGTAAAAGTGCAAAACACATCACCACCAAACTACAAATATGATGAAGTGGCCCGCCAAAAAGTGCGAACAGATCACCACACAGGCATTCGAACGAGCACAGGAGTTGCACACGTGCGCACCAGGGGATTCCAGCGGCGATCCAGAGACATCGATACGCACGTGCACAAGCTTCTTCGTCTCTGTTGTTTTCAAATTCCCCAGTCTCTTCAACGCCATGTCCTGCAAGGCAATATTAAGGTTTCAGAAGAGAATGGGGAATGGGCATGGAGATGCAGGAGGTGGTCGTACGCTCGGATGGTTCGCTGACCTGGGCCCTTTGTGCGGCGTCTTTGAGGAAGGGCAGGTACTTATGGGGATCTAAGTACAGCTTGCCGGCAAACTTCGGGTCGAAATCCATAAGCTCAGCAAATCTACGAGAGGAGATGGGGTTAGGGTTTGGTACGGTGAACGGGAACGGGAACGGGAACGGGAGGAGCTGATCGGGAGCACGCACTCAATAACGAGAGGGAAATGGAGCTTGGAGGTATCATCGTCGAGGAGGATGCGGTGAATGTCGTCGGCGTAGAAGTCGAGGAGGAAGTCCGGAAGCTTCTGCGCCGCGGACTCGTCGTCCTTCTCCGAGGAGCACATTTGGGCGGCGGTGGGGATTTGGGCGGGAAACGGCGGAGGGAGGACCGGAAGAAGAAGAGATGATGATGGTCGGAGTTGGTTTCGGCTCTGTAGTGTAGTGGGCTTGGGAAAAAGAAAATACTAGTACTGATTTGTTGCGTGGGCTATTACATAACAGTGCCGAAACCAAATTTGGCAGGCCCAGATGAGGGCAGCGCATCGATGATCGTTTTTTTAGAAACAGCATCGTGAAAATGTTTTTTATATCAATTATAAAGTATTAAACATAGGGTAATTATAAAAATTAATTATATAAATTGAGACTAATTTGTAAGGCTCCGAAAACTTGTAGTTCTCCCCCTCAATCCTCCAGGAGCCAAACAACTGACTTTTTGCCCATGAACCGTTTGTGTTAATGGATTGGTTTGATAAAAAACTTAAGCTAAGGGGTATATGCCAAAAAATGTCTCATAAATAGTTATTAATAAAATCAAAGATGAAGTTGGAGTTATTAAATTTATTAAGTCTAACTAGTCCATGCTTTGACAATGTGATGTTATAGTAAACATTTGCTAATGATGGTTTAATTGGTGTCAATAGATTCATCTCATTAATTAGTCTACTCCTATATGATTATATTTATAATTAGCTCATATTTAGTCCTCCTAGTTAGCATGCGAACGTCCGATGCGACATGGACAAAACTTACGCCCTTGGAATGGATCCAAACACCTAGGGGCTGATTGGTTCGCATGCGACCACCAGACCTGCATCTGCTGCTGCAGCTTTGGCGTGATTGGTGAGCTGCACAGCCACCAGGGCCTGGCCAGCATCATGCAGCATGCGCCGCCGAGCCTGGCTCGGGGAAACGAGAATGGATTCCGTTTCCTCTGGGCCCCGGCTCACGAGAGCGCAAGTGTGTGCATCTCGCGGCCCATGTGTGAGAGGGTGAGTGCACCAGCAAGCTAAAAGTACTGGCAACCAATCACAGAATTCTTAGAACCTGGCCTGGATAAGCACACGAACCAATCACCAAAGCATGTATCTGCACAGTCTGGCCATGCGTGGCCTGGCTCTCACGAACAACCTTTCCCAACCGCGTACCGCAACCAATCAGGCCCCTAAGGTGTGTTTATCCAGAGCTGTAAAGTTTTGGGGTGTCACATCAGATGCTATATTGGGTATCACATGGAGGTGTTCGGATACTAATAAAAAATAAATTACAAAACTCATCAGAAAACTGTGAGATGAATTTTTTTAAACCTAATTAATCTGTCATTAATATATGTTTACAGTAGCATCTTATTGTCAAATTATAGGCTAATTAGGCTTAAAAGATTCATCTTACAAAATAGCACAATCTGTACAATTAGTTATTTTTTAGTCTGTATTTAATACTCTATACATTTGTCCAAACTTTGGATGTGATAGATGAAAAATTTTAGAGAAGGAAACAAACACCCATGTTCGTATAGCGAACAGTCGCCGCTGCAGTTGTGGCTGCCATTTCCTATTTACATGATAGTTTATTCGAATAATATATATAGCTAGATAATAAGTGGCTGATTCTTTATTGTTGTATATACATTCTATTTCTTTATCATATCAACCGTTCAAATAATATTTTATATAGTTATAGGAGTAATCTTGCCTAATCAAACAGGGTCTAAATCAGCCAAAGACATCAATAAACATGACAAACCAAACCCCGAGAACATCTAGGAACCACAGACAAACAATCACTCGTGCTTGAATCCGTGCAAATGCCTGTGCCGCCGCGCGCCAGCGTTTACCTGCGTGCATGTACGCTCTTTGCACGGCACAGCGCTGCGCGACCAGCCTAATCAGCTCTCTGCCTTGTTGTTTTGTTGTGCCCTTGCCCGCCTGCCATCTTCTGGAGCGCTACCCTCCGCAACACAGCTGCGGCCAGAGCTAGAGAGGTTGACGGGTTGACGGCGCTCTGGCATGCATGCGAATGCTATCGCCGCCTATCGGTCACGGACTCTCTCGGTCGCAACTCGCGAGAGCAAAAAGCGCGGAGGCTCCATCCTCCAGCGTACTAGGCCGAGCCCCCGCGCACCGGGCAGGCGGCGGACACGAAAGCGATAAAGCAGCCCGCGCCAGGCTGCCGGTTCCAATCAGGCCGAGCACAGCAAGAGCAAGGTGGGCGGCCCCGCCCGCCCGCGCAGCCGCGCTGTTCAGCTGTCAACGCCGGCCACCGTGTAAAAGCAGTCAGTACGTGCCGCGTACCAACGGAGTACGTCCACCGTCGACTGGAACCCGATGGGCGGCCGGATCGCGACCGACGCGCCGACAGGGTTGGAACTTGCAAGGACGGAGGAGGCGCATGGAGGCGCGCGCCCACGTACTAGTACCAGTAGGGCCTTGTGCGCCTCGGTAGTACATTCGCCCGCGCGGTCCCGGACGGAGGGGACACCGTACGCGCGGCGGCCGGCGCTTTGTCTGCCGGCCGGCCGGGGGAGCTGCGGCCTGCGGTGCGGGCCGCGAGGCGACCCTGCGCTGCGGCGTGGCGTGCACGGTGCTCCGGTGGGCGGCGCGGGCGTGGAAGCCGTGCGTGCCCGTGCCGTGCGCGCATGTTTTGCAGGTGATCCGGCACGGGCGCACGGCCACCTAGCCTCGGGAATGCGTGGCGGTGCATCGGTATGCACGTGCCAAATGCAACGGCGCGCAGGTTGAGGCATCGTCAGAGGACGGGATAGTCAACAGATCTTTTTTTTTTCCGCGGAGATTTCCAGCTGAGTACTCGTCCATCCATTCCACGATAGTACGAGTGTACTCCTCGTGTGCTTATCTTTTTCCTCCGCAAGGATTTATTGTGTTGACATCACTCGACAATCGTTGCCATCGTTTACAATTCACGCTATCTAATAACTGTCCAAACTTTATAGCGATTCTTCTACAATGATGATGCGCTGTGACGGCTCAACTCTAACAGACGATCTGGATCGCAGCACAGTACTAGTAGATATGTATACGTGCCAGTATCTGCTTATGCACAAATCAGCAGTCTATTTATTTACCTGATTTTGTCGACAGTTTAGTTTTCGATGATGCGGTTCAATCAACCAAGACAAAAGGCCGCACGGCAACATCTGTGGTCAGGTCCCTCCAGGACGTGTGGTTGTGCCCGCGTGCGCTTCCCGCCGCCCACCGTCCGTCCGTCCGGCCGGCCGGACGGCCAGACGGACCCATCATCCAGCTGAGCCAATACCGAACCCCCAGGGAGGCTCCAACCACGCCAATACGCCATGGGCGCACGTACTCCACTCCACCACCCCACGCACCCCTCCAACTGCTTCCCTCCCCCGACACCCAACTCACACTGCCCACTGGCTCCGCGCAACTTCTCCAGCTCCAGGTCCCGCGCCATATATAGGACCACGCACCCGCACGGCCAGGCCACGCCGCACCACCACCAGCTCCCGCACGCGCGCGCGCAAAACCACCCCAAGCATTTCTTGGCTCTTTGCTGCCTGCGCTTGTGCTCGTGCAGTCGTCGTGTCCGATCGCCCACGCCAACCATGGCAGCCGGCGCCGGCAGGTCGAAGGAGGCGGACCCGGCGCGGTGCAGGAGGCACCCGAAGCACCGGCACGCGGCGGGGTGTGCCCGTTCTGCCTACGAGACCGCCTGTCGCGCCTCTCCGCCGCCGCCGCCGCCGCCTCCTCCGGCTCCACCTCCGCGCGCTCCGCGCGCGCCGGCGCCTGCAACGCGTCCGCGTCCGCGTCGGCCTCCTCCGGCTCCCCGTGCTCGTCGTGGGAGGAGACCGTCGCGCAGTCCTCGGGCCAGGCGCCGCGGCCCCCGCCGCGGGAGCCTCGCGCTGCTGCTGCGGCAGGAGGGGGAGCGAGGCCGCGGTGCTGGCCGCGGGCCGCCGAGCGGACCACCGGGAGCAGGAGCAGGAGGAAGAGAGGAAGGCCAAGAGGGGCAACTTCTGGGCGCGGCTGCAGCAGCAGCTCCACCACGGTGGCTGGCACAAGAAAGACGGGTGCTCGGTGGCCGCCGCCGCCGCTGCCGTGGTGTGATGATGCTCGATCAGAGGGAGCGTCGAGGTGCTCGATCGGTTCTCGTGCTGTTCCTGTGTTTACGCTGTTGATTGCTCGCAATCTTTCGGTTTCTTTTTCTCAAAAATGTCATGTATGTGACTGCTGCCGTGGAATGGTATGGATGGCCGGGTGGCGAAAGGCGGCCTAATGGATCGCCCATTTTGTAAACATCATCATTCATAACTAATGAAAGCTTGCACTTGGCTGTTCGCTCCTTCGCGTTTCACGTGTTCCAGGCTTATGGTCCGTTTATTAGTACTAACCGTGCAACCGAGTTGTTTGCCTGTTTTGGCAGGTAGTGACGGACATGTTTTCTATCCGAGAATATTGCTGCATCAGCAGGGGCAAGGGCCCCAACTTTTGCTTTTTCTGAGAAAAGACGCTTGTCTTCCATAGCAGGTGTAACTAATATTCTCGGATAAAGTGGGAGTAGTGTACAACTAAGAGCATCTCCAACAATATAATTTACTTACTAAATCTTAAGTTTTAGTAAGTTCTTTAATTTATTCTTAGCCGAAAAAGACTCTCTCCAACAACTCCCTAAAACTCACTTGGCAAATAAAAAAAAACGAAACGGAACAGCGTAGGCCGGGCCACATGGCAGCATGGCGTTGGTGCGGGAAGCGGGCGCGCGCAGGAGCATGCGTAGGCCGGGCCACATGGCAGCATGGCGTTGGTGCGGGAAGCGGGCGCGCGCAGGAGCGCATGCGGCATGCGGCATGCAGGCAGGGTGCGCGCGGGAGCGCATGCAGGCCGGGCCACGTGGCGGCATGGCGTTGGTGCGGGAGTGCATGCAGGCGGGGCGCGCGCGGGAGCACACGCAGGCGGGCGCGATACGCGTGAGATTGGCAGTGCGGAGATATGCGCGCGCGGAGGGGGCTGGATACGCAGTTGGGAAAAATACAAAGTTGATTTAGCGAGTTGTTGGAGAGGGATTTTTGTGTTTTTCTTGAGTTTATAAGAATACCAAGTTTATAAAAATACACTGCTTTGGCAATTCTTCATTATGCATTCTTCTTTTTCTTTAGGGAGTTTAATATACAATTGTCCGTTACGGATGTTTTTTGGAGTCATCTGTTCTGAGTAAGCAATCAGATAATAGCATGGCAGATGCAGTGCAGCAGGATTATGCAATGATCCAAAACAAATCTGCCAGAGCACAGATGAAGATGATACTTAGGACTTGCATGTATTGTACATTTTAGTGTTTTACCCTCGTTGTGACACCTCTATATAGCCTCCTACGCGCAGGACTGATCCTCGCGTTACCAGGCTCCAGTTCATGTTTCATATTTACACTTCTCCAAATGAACCAGTAACCTGGTCCCCCCACGAGCAAACAAAATTCTGTACGTTCTGTACCTTGGTCAAGTCCCTGTCATCCTGTGTCCCCCTCTGTGTTTCTACTACCCAACTAACTACTCCACAGCCTGAGCTTTCTTCTGTATCTTGAGATACGTCTAAGAGAGGAAAAAGAAACAGAGATCTTGTTGGTTTCTCTCAGCTCTAGTTCGTGTTGCTGCCCGTACGTCGTCAAGGTAATCCATCGTCGTCGAGATGATCCGCATCCGACGCGTTGCTCGAATGCCGTTTCAGTTTCCGGAAGATCTCATCGAGTGTTTCCGTAGCTGATTCATTCGTCCCGGCCCTAGGAGACAGGCCCAAACGGAGGAACTTCTTGGAGCTCATGCTTGCTCTGAAGTTCTGAAGACCTATCTTCATTGAGGCCCACGTTGAGGCCGTTTCAGCCAGTGAATCTGGCGCCGTACTCACAGAAGGCGGCTCTTCAGAGTTTCCGGTGTCGGGGTTACTGAAGGCCGACGACGAGATTCCCTTCTGAACTTGCTCCATTGGTTTCGGGCTGCTGCACTGTTCCCCGACTGAAGAATACCTGCGGGCAACATCGCCACCGTGTTTCGGCTGGGCGGTTTGTTCTGGTTTCGTCTCCACTGTTTCCTCACCCTGTGCAAAACAAGTTCAAGATAGCTGAGAGCGGAACCACCAAATGGACTAGAATTTCGGCTCAAAATCTGCTGAAAAGAAGGGTTTGGGCAACTGGATGACACCGTGAAGACAAACAGTAACATCATCGCTGAAAAAGGACTATGATGCAGCCAAATTAATTTGCACCTGTGGTAGGTTCCCAGATTCGACGTCTTTGCCTAAACAGATGAAATTTCTTGCTAGTGGAGTTGCATGCTCACTGACCTTGCGTCCTTGTTCCATGGAACTTCTCTCTGCAGAAGAAAACAAATACATCAGATGACATCTGATAGAACAAGCTGGTGCTGGAGCAAAATGACTTCTAAAACCAAGCAGGGTTTCCAAAAAAACCATTAGCAACACACTTGATGTTTCCGAAACCATTAGCAGGGTTGGATTTAACAAAGCAGGGTTTGGAATAGTCTGTGTAAGCATGATTACAGAGGAAACTGAAATCCCAATAAGCGCGAAACAGCGAAGCAGTACCAAATTAATGGAGGCATGTGGGGTAACAAGACAAGATATCATCATGTATACATAATGAAATTCTTACCTTTCTGAAGAATAAATACTCCAGATGGATCCAACCCATCCATGTCTTCTTCTTGTTCAGTCCAGCACTTGAACCTTTTTAAGCTCCCAAAAAAGTCTATTAGATGCTCGAAGAAATTTCCAGCGACCAATAGAGTATAAACAACCATAATGAGTGGGTAGATTTTGTTGAAGGTTCTTCCGAAGAAAGGAACAACGTCATCAATGTTTCCCATTCTCTATATATTAGTAGAAGAGGTGATCAGTCAAGCAGTCAACTGGGACATATCTGGTAATGGTAAGATTAAACAAATAACATTAAAACAATGCTAGAACACCAGTATAAGGACAAGAGAAATCCTGCACTCTGCACTTGCAGTGAAAAACGCGTCCTCCAAACATCTTCTCTTTAGAGAATTTCAATCTTTTGTTGATATCTTTACAGTGGACCTACTGACTTCGAGAAAGGGCTGTATTTAAGTATTAACTTGTAGGATACACAAAGTTAAGGTGATGAAATTGATTATTTTTGAAGCAGTAATTATGAAAGACCATAAATTCTAACAAGGCCTTTATTTGGCATGCAAACTGTAAACTCCCAAACCATTTAGTGTTTTCTACTTCTCTTTCCTGGTGTGCACAAAAATCATGGTATTTTTCCCCTAAATATCAAAAAAATAAAAATATTTTCATCATTTTTTTTTTCTGAGCAACCCAACACCAATTATGAAAGTTTGAGATCAAGAATGGCTACTCAAATACCACATATTGATTTTATCCATAATGTAGTAAAAACAGTACAAGAAAGGAACACGCTAAGATTATCACCTTTTCAAAAGTAGTTTTAGCATTACCACCAAGGTGAATGAGATTCAAGAAGTTGTAAGAAATGGGTGGTGCATATCTTGCAACCATTCTGCAGCGAAACATTTGATGTAAAATTGGATTAGAATGCAGAAAGCAGCATTTAACAATCAATGTCATTCAAAATATCAAAACTGGAAAGCTTACGAGCAGATCATAAGCAAGCTGATTGAATTAGTTTGTCCTGGGGTCAACGAATATAACAGCATCATCCCTATCCTAATCAGTGAATAGTATGTGCAGATGCACATATACATCAAGGGAACAAACGCAGCAACCTGTTAAGAGACAACTCTAATCAGCAAAACCAATAAGGTTAAACTTATTGTTTTGGAAGTTTTTTCTTTCAAGAAATTACACCAAGCAGATAGAACAACAGTATTTATAAAATACATTAAAACAATGGCAAGGAACAGCAATGTTTGATCCTCTAGAAAAATATTTTACTCCAAACTAATAGCCAATGATGACAAGGCAAAGCTGCAGCAATTGAATGGACAAATTTCTTACCTGGACTAGAACTTCTTGCTTTCCTACAGCATTTATAAGATTGGAGAAAAGTGACAGATCAACATCACTGGGAAGCAAAGTGGCCTCAGCCAATAGTATGGAAGCCGAGACACATCCAAGGATAACAGCAAGTACTCTTAGAAGTTGCTTTCTAAGTAAACAGCGCCAAATGAACTCTGAAAATGTCAATGTGCCTTTGAATCAGTTCCATGATAGATGAGAGTTGTGTATAACATATCTTCACTATAAGATTTCTTCAAACACTTTTCAGCTGGAAAATTAGGAGTCATGAATTATATGAAATTATTGACTATCAGTACAACTTGTAGATTCTTGCAAGACATCTCCAGCTGTTACGTCATATTGATGACAGACACATAGGTTTAAATTGGAGAAAAAAAAAAAATACCTGTGGAGTCAAGGAAAGAACCCAGTGTGCCTGATCGATTTTCCCTGAAACTTGACAGATATTTCCTGTAAAAGTTAATAATAAATGAGATACACAGATGCTTTAAATAGACCTATTGGATTTTTTCTCTCTCAAGATAATAAGTTGTGAGCTAGCTTGACTTGGTGATTGAGGCCGTCCGGACAAAATTTAAAGCACATATGCTGAAATGTGACAAAGTAAATCTACAAATTATCAAAGGTAAATCTGCGGAAATATCCATGTTTCATTACTATCCAAGTCTGGAAGGGGCCAATCTGGCAAACAGTTTCTAATGTTGGACTTGCTCGTATCAGTAATGCTACTTATAACTTCTGCATAATAAACCAAACCCGGAAAAACATGTTTTGTTCTTATGCAGTGCCGTCTATCACTCCTGCCGCCCAATATTTTTAACCCCTTTTTCCAATATAGAGCCAAAGGTTATGTTGGTTCTGTTGCTAGTGCTAGTTTATCAGTTTGTATTCATAATTTATCAGTTGATTAAATTAAAGCTAAAATTTACTATATGATCCAACAAAAAAAAACCAAATAAAATTTCCCGATTAGATAAAGCAACATTGTTTAAAAAAATGATAGAGAAAAAGACACATCAAAATACTTCTAAAGTTTCACATTGAAGGTTTATTAAGAGTTAAGACCTGTAACTACCTGTGCTAAACCTAAAATTTATCTGCTGTCGTATGGTTACTTTTCACCATGAAGATAGATCTCATGAATGGGCATAACCATTTCTATACAAACATAAACAATACTCACCATCCGCTAGCATCACGTTGCTCATAGTTTCTAATAGTGTCTTCTAGTTCAAGGGCTTCCACAACACAAGTCATATAATCACTGCAAAGTATAGCATAGAATTAAACAGATGTGAGCAAATTACTAGAGGCAAAGTTGTTTGAACTCTTGCTTAAAAAAATTCTTTGGATACCACCGGATACACAAGTTTTTGTCCAAACTACAGTAGTATGTATATATGAGAATTTACTAAAAATAAAGCATTTATATCACCCCACAAGTTTCTCATGTGTAGTTTCCACCATGAATTCATACCCTTTTATGTTACCCTTAATAAACTATCAAAGCCAGAGCAGATCCGATCCGATCTTTATAGTGATTTCAAAATAGTTTTATCCTCGGTTGCAAGAGGTTAATAGAAATGTTATGATGGACGTCCAAGTGATAAACGGCTGACACGGCCGTCCACAGTATGTTTATTTGGAGCAGACAAATAAAAATCTAGTCTAGTACAAGGAAACAGGACACGAGCACATCTGATGACAACATGTGCGCGACAGATCAGTGAAGGATGAATGTATGTCATACAGGTTGCCAAACAATCTTCTGAAAGGGATAACAAGCCCGCTTAATTTATTAATGGCTTTGAATCCAAGGAGCTCCAGTAGAGTATCTAGCTGAATCAATTTTTCAGTCAATCAGCACGGGTACTAAGCGCCACTCCAGTTTATGATACTGAAATGTGTGGGTGACAGGAAGAAGAGATGGTGGACCGAAGCAACAAATCAGGACAAGGGCGGGAAGCCGCGGCCTTAGGTGGTCTTGGGTGGATCCTGCTGCTGCTGCTGTGGGAAGGCGGAGGCGGAGGCTGGGTCGGATCCTCCCTCCTCCTCCGAGCTTGCGGTGGATGAAGGCCTCGAGCACGCGCCGCCGCTCGGCGGCCTTGGCGCGCTGGGGCTCGATGTTGGCGTAGGAGAGCCTGGCGGCGGCGACGATGAGGGCGGCGCCGGTGAGGAAGAGGCAGGCGGTGGTGGCGCGCTGCGAGCGGGTGGCCGTGTACTGCAGCCAAACCATGATGCCCAGCGGCGGGGGCTGGAGCTGGACTGGGGGTAACGAACGGAACGGAAGAGTCTGGTGGCATAGGAACGGGCCGGGCTTGTATGCAGGTGCAAATTGACGCAAGCGCAGTCAGGCGCCAAATACAAGCAGAGAGATCAGAAAAAAAATGCAGAAAATAACATGAAAATCAGGATTACCGTGTTTTGAGAGATATATATTATTTTTACGAAGTTCGCGTTACATACAAATGACAAAACTAACGCAATGTTTGGAGTCCTAGATAATTGATGTGTATCATACCTTTTACGTCTGTAGTACTCTTCATGGGCTTTCCTAAGTTGACGTCGGAGTGTAGCCATTGTTTTATTATCAGTATCATAATCCATGTCATGTTCCCCTAATTTCCCACCAGAAGGCTTGAATAATGGATCATCTTGCAGCTGTCGAAAAAAAGGATGCGAGGTAATGAATTATTAAGAGTAATCTCAATTTATAAATGAAACTTGATGTGGTACCTGAGAATCCATACCATTTGAGTCAGCATATCATTGATGATATCCATGCAAGGTCTTAGCGGGTCACGCTTGGACATTTGATTCGAGGTGGCTTGGGCAACCTTTGATTAGAAAGGAACAATCATTCAGAGAAATGCAGTGATCATGATATGATTGTTTCGAATCTAGAAAAGTACATACAAATATCGCATTGCAATATTCTTGGTGGGCATGATCAAGCTTTGTAGCCATCTTCGAAACTCTGTGAGATAAAAATTGTAGACGGCGAGTCCAATCGGCACTTCTCCATATATTTCTTGGAATTTCGCTCAATCCAAAACCAAGCAGGAAGGCACCTGTCACTAAGCCAAAGGTATTTGAGCATGCCATGGAAAAGCCCAAGATACCACGGACCCTGCCAATAGTAGCATTGTGTAAGTTAAGACGGTGAAGAAAGAATTCAAATGAATCCCTCTCTGAAAAAGGTTGCTATAATGGACTCTTACACAATAGCAAATATTGTCAAGAAATATTAAGAAGTGGATGAATTTCTAAACACATCAAGCACACGAGCCTGAGTGGCATAAACATATTAGATTGATCAAGGATTATACAAGATCACTAGGCATCCGAAGCATACCAATCATGGCGCATTATTAGAATTAGAATGAGTCCAAAAAGGCCGATAGCTCCAACAATTGCATAATAGGTCATGTTCTTTTGAATGCTAGCTTTCAATCTTTCTCTGAACGTGAACTCCCCAGAATCTTCATAGCCCTGAAGAGTGGGAACAATAGACCTGTTCAGATAGATGGATAGAATTTTCAAATGACAATACTGCAAAAATGCACATGTCTAACAACTGTGAACCTAGAGAAATGAAAGGAATGTAAGCTGTTCACAAGGTAAAAAAGGGCAACTAGGAAGGCCAGTAAGAAATTTTGTTACGTCAGTGAGAATTCACACCAATATGGTACCCTAACTAAAAATGAAAACAGCAATGTCAATCTGGATGTCAGGATTTGAATCATATTGTTCACGGATAGCACTACTTGTAGAATGCAGGACAAGCGACCATCTCAAAAGATCCAATTTATATTATCTAGTTGAGAGAAAAAATATTCAGTAAACGTTGACCAATTTTTCCTTTTAAGAAAAGAACATTGACCAACTTGGCAGTTAAAGGTTCAATGCTTATGCAGCAGGCCAGCAGTTTCACACTACATTAACGTTATGGAAAGGACATGTCATTAGAAACACAAAGAACAGCAGCAATGCCGTTCCAGATGTTCCAGCACTGCAAGTCTGCAACTATTTTAGAAGGATGAGAACAGAACACGGGCCTTTGTGGTCACTGACATACCATGCTAGGATAAACGAACTCCAATACGACCAGCTCCAAAAGAATCCAACGTCACTCTTCTGATTGCTGTTGCCAGAAATTGCCTGCAAGTTGATCAGGTAATGGCATAACGGGTCAGGCCAACACCAACAGAATGAAAATAGATTACCCTGCTGAGTGCTGACCAGTACACATCATAGCGTAACAAGCAACAACACCGTACCCTGTCGGCCTTCCATCCACAATTATATTACTTATCATAGTACATTTACAAAACAGAGACAACAAAAATCTACTTGGTTTATTGATGTTGATTGTTTGCTTAAGTTTTTAAGCAGCACGTAGAAACAAAACCTCCGTTGAACCAGTCCAATGCCAATTTGACGATTTCAATCAATCATGTGATTGTTTCCACGAATTCCTACCTTCAGGACCTTGTCATCAACATTATTAGTTACCTACACAGAATGATCTACCGGACTACTGGGTACGCTACCGAATCACCATTCACTCATAAATTAATCCAGTGTAAATCATTTACTACGTAACAAACTAGCAACGACAGGCATATATGTACTGTACTGTACATAGTTCATCGAGAATCGAGACTCCGATTCGGCAATTCCGGCACCACATTTCGACGCCTCCCAAGATCCCACCGAGAGTCCACATTTTATTATCACACGCTCAAACGATCTCTGGTAGTAGTGATTGCGCGCACACTAATAAGCAAAGCAGAGTGGCAGAGAGGTCGCGGCGACGCAGCATTATTAGCACTCTAGCTAGCGCGGCATGGTGGGGTGGGAAGGAGAGGCGGAGGGATCGCACCGTCCAGATGTCGGTAGGGACGAGGACGACGAAGGAGAGGGAGCAGAGCCACGCGTAGCCGACGACGGCGAGGACGTGGGCTGGCACGGCGGGGCCCGCGAAGTAGCGCAGCGTCGCCGCCACCATCCCCACCGTCAGCGGCAGCGATATCATGTAGAACACCCACATCTCGCCGCCGCTTCGATCGGGCTCCCTTCCGCGCTCACGGCTCACCTCGCCTCGTCGACGGGAACCGGGAAGCGAAGAGAGCGGCCGAATGGGCACGCAGGAGAGGGATGGAATTGGTGCGGCGTGGCGGGGGCTTAAAAATGCTTTGCGTTTTGGGGTGGTGGGTGGCGGAGCTGGTGGGGCCGGGAGCCCGGGACCCGAGTACCCGACCGATTCAGCTGCTCACGTGTCAAGAGGTGGGGCCCGGTGACCCGAGCTCGTCTCGGCTTCGCCTCTCACGTAAGCGCTCGCTGAATGGAGTTGGGACTTGGACCGGGACCGCGTCGTTCCGAGCTCCACCTGACCTGATCGCCGGGCGCAGCGCCGCCACGCCGAGCAACGTCATGTCAGCGCGTATAAGTGAAATGCATCGGGCCCAAACATGCTTCGTGTTTTGCATAAACTGATCATTTTGTAACGTATAAAAGCTTTGGTGCTCAACGACGGACTGCGTCAAAAGGGCCAAGAACGCATGCACCTTGTGTCCTTGCATACCGTAACGCGCATGTACACACGGGGCTATACTTTACTTGGTCGCACCTACTAATAATTAAGGAGCAGATTTGTGCTTCAGACATGTTGTCAGATGGAAGGGGACGTCGATGACTTTGTTCGGTCAACTGTTTTGCCAATAAGTCTTCATCATCAATTTAAAAAGAACTGTTTTACTCAGTAGTAGCTACAATCTGCAACTGTCCTTTCAAAAAGAAAATCTGCAACTGCAATGTTTGCTCGTGCTCATGAAGCAAATACTATTAGGCTATTAGCAACTTGACAAATCGTGACCATCCGCCGCCCATGCGGCCCAACAGGCAAAAGCGGACAACCAGTTTCAAACCAGGTATGAACTTTAAGAGACGCGGAGGCCCATCAGGACATGGCCCATCTGGAGTGATCAAAACATAAAAATAAGTAAATAACAGAAGGAGGAACAGTATTGCACCTTTTCTAAAAAAAAAAGAAAAAAGAAACAGTATTGCACCTAGTAGTGGCAGCCAGCACGGGTGGTGAGGAGAAAGCACCCATGCATGGCGTGTGTGCTCTACTGCTCTAGCCACATTGCCACCTTCTCTTCCATTACGCTCCCATCACAGATTCACAGCCTCGCTCGCTTTGTAGCCATCTCGCTTGTCGGGGCGGGCACACAGTCCACTCTCTTCCATTACATCGTTTTGGTGCACTCAAAAGGCAAATATTACGGGTTGTTCTGACCTAGAACTAATCCTCCATTTTAAACTATAAAATATTTTAGTTTTCTTAGATTCATCATTTTTATTATGTATTTAAATATACACTATATCTAAATATGTAATAGAACAATCTATCAAAAAACTAAATTGTCTTATAATTTAGAACCAAAAGAGTATATAAGTAATTTCTATACTTATCAAGTCATATACGCACCACAAATATAAATGTATTTCTAATTAATAAAATGTTTCTTCAAAAACATTTGTCTAAGATGTGTCTTCTCTCTTCCATCATCTACCTATTGCATATATAATCCTATTTTATTTTGTGTATAGACATATGTCTAAGCAACCATTTATATTCTGTCTTTCTTCACACCACTATTTGTTACGTAGTTGACACTCCAATTAATAAAAAAAAAAAAAAACTCATCAACTCCGTTCGGATGTCAGACATGCCAGACCCTCCAGCACCCCACCATCAGGAACACGGGCACTGGGCACACCGCAGCGAAATCAGCACCGTTCATGAGCGTTTCCCGTCCTCCTGCCTGCCTAGCTTTAAAGCCGGCCACGGAGCAAGCAAGGAATAGCCATCGATGATCATGGCGTCCCGCGCGCCCACGCAGACGGCAGACGCAATGCACATGACATACGGAATAGTACATGCTTTCTTGCACTACTACAGAAATTTTAATGGTGGCGGTGGAAATACATTAATGGTGGCGGTTTTCTTAACCGCTACCGAGCAAAGGTCACGGTTAATCAACTATTAACCATAGCGGTGGAACCACCGCCACGGTTAATGCATTAACAGTGGCGGTTTACTTTAACCATGCCGCCACGGTTAACGTATTAACAGTGACGGCTTGCTTGAGTTTAGCCGCCACGGTTAAGACATCAACCGTGGCGGGCTTTACAAGTCCACCGCCACAGTAAATAATTTACAGTATTAAAAAAAAATTACGTTCTGTATTTGAAATTTGAATTCAAATTTAAAACCACATATATACAAACCGATATAATTAGTTTATCATTCGAGAAGTCACCACAAGCTAATCTCCAGTACATCCTAAAATTTGAATTCAAATTTTAAAAGCGAACAATTAAACATAAACGTAAACCACATATATACATACTGATTAGTTTAGTTTATCATTCAAAAGTCATCACAAGCTAATCTACGTAGATACGAATTAAAATTTCTTCCAGTATTGTTTGTCCTCTGCTAACCTATATAGCTATTTTTTTAGCCAGGTAGGCTGATCGTCGTGTTTCTCCTAAGGATAAGCCTCGTTGTCCTCTCGAGAAGATGTCTCGCGAAATTGTAATCCTAGATCCGAAGCTTGGTGCGCCGATTTTTGATCTTCTCATACTTCTCGTCCGAGTGCATAATCGCTTTCCATATTAAAGAACGTATCCCCTTCAAGTACGCAATCCTGCAGGATAAACTTACATATGTCTTTCTACAGTTTGGGTGTGCTTTGCTTGTCTCCTATTTCTTTCGGGTCCTGTTTCTTCATCGCCGCCTTGAAACCTTCCAACCGTTGCTAAATTCGGGCACTCTCTAAGGTGTTCGCAAACGAAGAATCCACATAAATTTGATCCGTAGGGTTGTTTCGCAAGACTTGCATCGAAATGTATTATACAATGAATTACAACCATATAGAGCAAGAATGGACACTTGAAAAGCATGGCTTCGGTACACACTTACCGGGAAGTTGCGCCTGATTTTCAATTTATGCTTGTTCTTCAACTTCTTCTCCTCCGATCTACGATCAACACATTCGGGGTCTTCCAAGTACTTCTTGTAAGCACTGTGAAAACGCATGACATATAGGTCAGTGCCAAATTAAACATAAGTCACATGTACTGGGATAGGTAAAAGTAACTTACAATTTCAATACCCTTTCGAACTCCATGTAGCCTTCCTTTGGAGTGTACAAAGAGTCCAATATACAGCCCTTCCGTCCCCGAGGATAGATTAAGAAAGTAATCCGGTGGCCCATAAGGCCTCGGCCGCACCATTCAAACAATACAGATTTTTGAATATCAAAACATGGAAAGAGAATGTCCCCAAACTTTTGAATACAAGTCTATCCTTTAGATCGACCCGAACCGGTGGGCGGCCAGAGACAACCAGTTTCACCGACCGCCTTCATGCATCTTTTTGAGATACATTCCCACATTACCCCTCGAAATGTCTGCTACTTTTTTTCCGAGCAAGAGCTCTCGCTTCCGATGTCAAATTCACCAAGTTGGGATGATCATCCGGCACCTCATAACCCGCGATGATTCTCTCAAGAATATGCATCGGAGAGACGTATACAATGTTTATGCCTAGCCGCTTGCATATATGGGCTGCATCCCGCAAAGGACAAGAAGGCATGCCAAATAGTAGTAGATTCTTCGTAAAAGTACCATCGTCGATGCAACAAAAAGTGTGAAGGTGGTGGTGAACTTACGAAGGCAAATAAGGTGATAAGAGAGACGTCAAGATCCTCCCGACGTAGTAGGTAGTACAGTCTTTGAAGTCAACAGGGGGCATTACAATCCTTATCCAAGAGGAAGTACTCCTTTGGCACCCTGACAATGAAGTCTTTGAGGCCTACCTTCGCTGCCTCCATGTACCAGACATGGAACCTCCTTACGTTCCACGGCTCATCCCTGAGGGAGCCCAAGGGCAAAGATGAATTTCCCATGCTCGTAGTTGTATGGGCATTCATCCGAAAAGCCCCCACATCGACACGGGAGACTTTGGCCCGCACAGAGATACATAAGAGTAAAATACCAACCCGGCCCCGCATACGGGAATTACTAAAACTATGCTTGTAGTCATACCTTTGAGACTTAGTGGTGTAGGTGAACTCCGTGGCCAAAACCTTGCCCAAGGCCTTGGCTGCCTCCCGCTCAGCCTCATCGTCGGTAGCCTTTGTCAACCCGGGGGAAAAGTTTCCGGGTCAGCCGTAACACTTTCATCGACATCGGTAGGCTTAAATCGGCGGGGGGGATTGCCTCATCTCCTTCTCAACACTTGGAGGTGTTGCAAGGCCCGATGTTGCCCCCGCGCCGGTGGGTGGATTGCTCGGGCCGGAAGGAGGGTAATGGGGAGAATTGTCATCCCCACCACTGCATTGCAATTGGTATTCATCATTGTAAGCCTAGCTAGAAGGCGTAGGATGTGAGGACAAATGGCGTCTTCGGCGTCGATGATAATGTCGGTCTTATTCCACGTAACTACCTCCCCGATGACCCCTCTTAGGAACTTCACCCATTTGGGAGTCTCATAGTCAAGTTCCTCATCGCCAAATCCTTCGGCGATCCATGACGGAATCACCAAGGCATAATCACCGGGTTTCTCCATGTCACCGTACATCTTTGGTTGCTTGGTCATCGGGATATAACATTCTTTGTGGCCACTTCCCTCTTCCTCTTCATCCTGCCGTAGGGCATCAATAGCAAGACATTGCATGGCTCGGTGATCTCGTCGATGAGAGGTACGCCCGCCAAATGCGGCAGCTCTGGCACATCCACGCCAGCCTGCCGGAACATCTGTGCCCTCAGTTCCTGCATCCTTGGGTCATTGCTTGTGAACACGTCCTTAATCTGACCCATGACCAACTCCTTGATCGCTTCATCACGGCCTTGCGGGGCGAGCCTCTCCTTGTACGCTGCCTTGTTTTCCCCAGAGCTCATGCTGGATGCCCGTGAATCTACGGTCTTCTAACTCTTCCTCGCGGCCAGTCCACGAACGCGGCCCGGGTGCTCTGGGTTTCCCGGTGCCTCGGTGAGAACGTCCTTCTCACGGCGAGGTGAAAATGTTCCGCTCTTCTCGGCCGCAACAACCGCCAGGATCTTCTTCTCCGCCTCCTCGGCCTCTAGCGTGTTGAATTTGCTCTTGCCCGGCTTCAGCTTTTTCGGCGGGGGCATAGAGGAAGTCCCTTGCCCTTTCATCACAACCGTCGTGCGGGATCGGCTGCCCCGCCTCAACCGCCGCCCTCTCTTGTTCCCGCCATATCGGCTTCTTCACCGGCATAGCCTTGTCATGCCCAAGTGGTGGGGGATCGTGTTTCTCTTCGCAAGCTCTGTAAACTTCTTGCTCTTGGCCTTTAAATCATCACTCTTGTACCGTTGAACGAATCGTTCCCAAGATTCAGCCGAGAGGAAGTTATATTTCTTCAATGGTGACTTATTTTTCAGCAGATAATTCTTATGGAGGTTGTACCGGAAGGTGCGAAGGCTTTTGCTAGCTATGTAATTCACATGACCCCTACACTTGTGCGCATCATAACCCTCAACCGGGTGCGTGAACCGCTTCAAATCTCCTTCCGGACGAGCTCCTTCCAGTCCTCTGGTACTGCCTTCCAATCGGCGTATGCAATCCCCACCTTCTCCCTCACGAGGCATGCGCATTGGTTGCTGAAAACACCAATGACTTCCCTTGGCGCTAGGGGCTCTCCATTCGCCCCCAACCGATGTATGACATGCACCTCATCGGACAACTGGTGTCTCCCGTGTTGGCCCCTTTTCCTCTTTGATCCACTGGTCGTAGTGGTGTTTGAAGAAGTGCTCGTGGAAGCAACGGGTTGCTCCTCCACCATAGCGGCCGCTTCCTCATCATCATCGAACTCCAAACGAAGGTGTACCGCCGGTATCTAAGATGGTCAAAGCTCGAGATTAGTTATCCGTAAAATGACAATGCCTCCCACGTAGTGTCAATTACTTCGTGCACATACCTGTTCGGGCCTTTTTGTAGCGGTACCATCTTCAGGATTATATGCTCTGGGATCATAGTCAGGATCATTTTCCTCCTCCGTACGCAATTTCCTTCGTGGGCACGGTGTTACTTCCTCACTCAAGTACTGCGGTTCTCTCGACCCGTTCGATGATGATGATGATGAGTCATCATCATCATTATCGGTGTTGGGTCACGCCATTCATCTACCTCCCGGGGAATTCCTCCATTGGATCTTGACGTCTACTACCTACTGCACGGCAAAGGTAAGTATGTATTAGTCTCAACATAGGCCGGACTGAATGGCAAGTTAACAAAATGGTAGACATTATCAAGGGACCAACCTTTCACTGCTATTTCTCCAAAGTTAGGATATTTTAATGGTATACATCCAAATTTCCCATTTAACAATTTACAATTATATTCTATACTCAGACAAGGATACAAAAATTTCATGCTACAACAAAAAGACAAATAACAAATTAGAAAAGTGAGGGCTAATTAAATGGCTTTATAGTTGGACAACAAGAACAAGAAGATACAAGAACCTGCAGCTGCAGTGGGAATAGAAGAAGAAGTACAAGAAGAAGAAGAAGATATGGACGGAGTAGGGGAGCACCTCGGGAGGAATCGATCGGCGGCGGCGCTAGGGTTCGAATAGGCGGTGGCGCGGGTTGGAATGGGCGGCGGCGTTTGGGTTGCAAACGACGGCGGCGCTACCTAGGGTTGGAATTGGCGGCGGCGACACGTTAGCTAGGGTTGGAATCGGCGGCGGCGCGAGTTCAAATTTTGGCAGCCCTTCGGGGTCAAAGTCGACGCGCCGAGAGATTGAAAATCTTGCGCGCGAAAATGCGGTTTATGTAGACATTCATTTACCGTGGCGGCTGGTCAAGGAGACCGCCACCGATAAACCACCGGACGCTCCGCCGGTTGGCACCGGGCGCGTCAAGCCAAGCCAACAACAAGTCAAATATGAATGACTCATCGGACGGTGAACAATGCTCACCCCCCAAGGTCCCGAGAAGTTTGCGTCGGTCAGCGTCCGGATGGTACATCGCAAATCACCCCCACCATCAAGTCGCTCATCGGACGTCAAGCCGCGTCGGATGCCCCACCACCGGGCGCGTCCGATGCTTTGCGGGGCAGGTTTTCGAACCTCTACGTGTTGCGTCCCGACGTATGGAGGATCGTCCCGGTGACACCGGGTTGGAGCGTCCGATGTGTTCATCATTACTCCTGCACTTCACGTACTCAACGGACGCTAAAGGCAGCGTCCGTTGACCTTCGTACTGCGGCGTCCAATGCAGCATAACTGCCTCCTTTCACATCCGCTTCAAACACTTTGCGAAAGGCTTCGACTCCAATCAATCATAGGCCTATTCTAGAACTGTCTAGCACTAATTTTGACAAGTGTGCACCACACTTAACCATTAGACACGACTATAGGTCGAGCTAATAACTTGCACCCCCCTTAATAGTACGGCTAAAGGAGAAACAACGTCCTACAAACTAATCCAAGTGTCACCCAACTCCATCGACACTCGGAACTAGCCATCCTTAACCTTGTCGTCCATCCTTTTAAAAACCGAAATGATTTCATCATAAGGGGGCATGAAAACCATTACACGCACTGATTCGCATTACCATGATAACAACCTCGAGTATGAAACAAGTGAGGTTTTTTTTTGAAACTCTTGATTCATATAAGCTTATGGCAATAAGACGAAAAGGAGTTAGTAAAGCTTAGCCGAACCAAGTAACAAGACGTACTCAAAAGGATAGAGATGAAATATGAGTACAAAGCACGAAGCTCATTTGAGTAAAGATAGAACAGGATAGGGAGCAAAGGAGCAACGACAAGTGACATGCCATAACATATAAGAGAATATCAAGTACAGAGCACAAGCAAACCACATGTCACATGTCATATGATATATCACACCACCAAAATCATGTAAGTATCTAAGCAAGTATCTCACATGAAACCAAAAGCAAGTATGGTATGCATGCATGAAAGTGTATGACACACCAAAAGTACCAAAAGAACTAGCTCCCCCTCACACGCTCCCCCTAAGTCTATCATAGTCGACCCTCTCCCCATTTGGCGTGAAGCACAAAAACCTAAGAGTCCTGGGGTGGATCAGCAGACGAGTCGGGTCCCGAGGAGCGTTGTGTCATCTCAAACTGAGTGTAGTCAGGGGAGGAGTCCGAACTCGGAGTCCGCTGAGTCTCTGGCTGGCCCTCTGTCTCTAGAGCTGGTGGAGAAGCGGTCGGGGCCTGCTCAGCTGACTCGGTGACTGGGTCAACCTGCTGGGTCTCAACGGTGGTGGTCTGACCCTGTGGCTCAGGAGTAGGTGCAACTGAAGAAGAAGGAGCCACTGTCACCGGTACGGTCTCTACTGCCGACGTAGTCACGCCACGCCTCGTGATAGGTGCCTCGCAGGTAGGAGCTGAAGAAGGAGGCCGACCGACGGGCACGAAGCTATCACCGCCAATCGGGTGTCCGTAGGTGTACAAGTATGCGGTGGCTGACTCAAGGGAGGCTCGGATGAGGCAACCGACGAAGGAAGAGTCTCGGTAGTAGTGCCGGTGCCTGTCACGACCTCGTGAGCCGAAATGTGAGACCACAGTCGACTCAAGGGCGTCAGATAACCGTCAACTCACCGTAGGAGGCTCCAAGAGTATGAGTGGGCAGGAGCCGACTCGAGTGAGCGATGTGAACCCTGTGAATGGGAGTGAAACCGGGACGACCGAAGGACTGCGGAACCCGCCGAGTAGGAGGGCGTACTCGTCCCGAGACCCCGAGTGAACTGGTACCGAATCCGTGAGTCGCTTGGCTGAAAGACGGGGCCATCCGACTGTGTGTAAACGGCCCCGTGGAAGCCGGAACGGCAGACTCGAACTCCACTCTGCCGAGGCTGACTCTCGAAGCCCACCGGGCCGTAACGCTAGAGTCATCTCGCACCAGGGATCTCAATCCCGATGGCCTCGCACCAAACCGTAGATAAGACCGAAGAGCCGGGCGTGCCGTGCCCGGGCTCACGCTGCAAGCTTTGCCCTCCCCCTCGCCGAAAGGCGCCTGCCGGGCCTCGATCTCCGCAAGCCGAGCGTTCACAACGCCGCTGTCCTGACGACGCTCCTGCTCAAGGCGCTGCTGACCCGAAGTGAGACGGCCGAGAAGCTCAAGAACTGCGGGGTCGGAGCGAGAACGCTGGCCTCGGCGTCGTGAGCACGAGAGGGCATCTCCGAATAGGCCGGGTAGCTCGCCCTCACCGGCCGACGGGTCTAGCTCAAACTCGCCTCAACCCCCGTGCCTCCCGGCCGCCTAACTCTGCAAGCTCTGTCTGCAGTACGAACCCAGGCGTCCCCCGTCAAACCTGTCTCAGAACCACCAGCCTCCTGGTCCGCTGGATAGGAGTAGCATGCGCCAACGACCGAATAAGCTGAGAGAGGTCGTACAACGGGAAGTCAGTGGTGCTACCACGGCACTCCTGAAGGGCAGGCTCAGGCATTGGCCGCACGGTCTGTCAAATAATCGAAGTCAGCCAGTGAGCGTACGGTAAGTGCCTCTTGCCCTTGAAACCCTCGTAGATCACATCCTGAATCTCACAGAGGATCAAATCCCAAATATCAAACTCAAGTCTCCTGACGAGGTGGAACAGAAGCCACTGCCGCAGGTAAGTGAGACCATCTCTGTACCCTCTCTGAGAAGAACTGGCCCACCTCATCATCACTGAATCTAGCACACGAAAGCAAAGGGGTTCAAATTCTTGGTCGCCCCGCTAGATCCCTCTCCAAAGCCCTCACCAAACAAGGGACGAACGTCATCGGTCCTCGGGGCGAATACCACCGTGAGGGCGGCGAGGGAGGGTCAATCTGCGGAAAGCACAACCGGTGAAGTCCGGTGCCGTAGCGAGTCAAGTGTAGAATCTCTCGAGCCCTGATCACTCTCAATCCGGCGGGGCACCCTCCTCAAGCTGAATCAATAAACTCATGGTCCGGGTCAATCCAAACTGTGGCGTAGAACTCCTCGGATCCGGGACTCCACGCATGAAGCCGACCGCCAAGCAAGTCGGGCGAGCCCCGGAAGGTACTCTGGTGGGGTCGAATGTGCTCGCCTACAACCTCAACAATCCTCTCAAGCCGGGCAGACACGGTGACCTCCAAACGAAACCCGACAAAGACCGGTAAGCTTCGGTAGAAGTCGCCGTGAAGGGTAGTGTGAAAGACCTGAGAACCTGGCTGTCTCTCTGGAGGAAACCACTGCTCAAGCGGAACACGTCGGAGCGCCTGAACCTGCTTGGTGGTGATGTTCCGTAGGTCATAGTGAACCACAGCCGGGCCACGCGGAACCCGAGGGGCACGAGCACCACGCCTCTGTCTCTCTGTAGCTGCTGGAGCTCCTGGTGGTGTCGCCTGGGTACGAGTACGAGTGGAACGCCTAGGTGGGCGCTGAGCTGTCTCAGTCTGCTCCTCAGCACCTTCTGCCTCTGCTGACTCAGTCTCTGCTGTCGCGGCCTCCTCTGCCTCTGTAGAAACTGTCCGGCCCTCAAGCCTCACACGGCGGCCACCAATGTGGAGACCAGCCCCTCTCTGCCTGTCTGCGGCCGCATCGGCCCTTTGTAAGAGCTGCATCTTCAAGTCCACGCTGATCTCGAGTCCGCTTCTTCTTCTTCTTCGGCTGCTCAACCATCGGCTGCTTACCGGGCCGACGAGGACGAGGTGGAGACTCGTCACCCCGGGAACCACCGACGTTCTTGCACCTCATGGTGACAAGGACAAAAGAACCACTGTCACCGAGTTCAACTGCCAACCCGACTCGCTGCACAAGATAGGAATGGGAAGAATATATATAAGCATGTAATATGACTAGAGATAAGAAAAACCGACTCGGAAGCCAGCAAACGAGGTAAGGTATGGAGGAGGGGTTTGCTACCTGAGATAAGCGAGAACCTGCGAAGAGATGAGCAATCCGACATGGCAGGGCACCACGACACACGTAGGACACTGCAAGGAATGATGTGCCAAGCACTTGAGCCAAACGACAAGTCAACGACAAATGATAGACATTGAGGGATTTTGATGAACACCTTGAGGGCAAGGTGGGGAGCTTACCACGCAGAGAGGAGAAGGAAGAGAGAGCCGTGCGTGGCAAGCGGAGAGGGAGCCGGGCTGGAGTCGTGGAGGAGGATGCGGGTCGGGCGGCTTCAATGGCGGACGGCGGGCGTAGCGAGCAAATCGGGCGGTGGCGCAGCGAGACGGCGTGCGAAGCGCGGTGACCGCGGCGAGCACGACACGGGAGCGCGAGAGCGTGTGAGCGCGGGCGTGACGCGGTGGCGCGGTGGAACGGAGGCGGGAGACGAAGGCGCGGAGTGGAGGATGGGGTACGGCGGCCGCACGGGCGGCGGCGCTGGCGGTTTACGAAGAAGGAAGGAGCAACGAAGAGGCTCCACCGGTCAGATTAGATGAGAAACGGTTCCCGGTCTTCGACAGAGCGTCGGATGCTCACATGGCGTTCATCGGACGCGCGAGGAAACTCCGGACGCAACTCAGAGGGGGTTGTAAACCGGCCTCGAGCATCGACGCGTCTGGTGATCCAAAGATCGGACAAGGTGCAGCGTCCGATGAGCGATCGCTAATTTCGATGAAATCTAAAACTGCCGTCGACGCCGACGCTAATTCTTCGGACGCACTCCGCTACGTTCATCGTCCGATGATACCTTCACTCCAGTCCTTCTTTTTCGCAAGCGTCGGACGCCGCGTCGCTTATGTTCCCCTGCAGCGTCCGATGCAAATAATCCGATGGTGCAATTTTGCCTGTTTTTCAATGCAACTTCGACGCAACCTTTCCCAACCAAGTCCCAACCATCAAAGAGCCAAATAACCACCAGATTGGACTGGTATGAGATGTCCCCCTCAAACTCTCAATTTTAAAATATTTTGCCTGAGGCTTATATGTTTTTTAACAAAAATAAGCGATAAGAGCGAACGAGGAGACATCGTACGGCCACCAAATATGGTATATAACCAATAGAAGCGTCAAATGCCCCCCTATCACTTTGGGCGTAATGGTTTACATGCCCCTTATGATGCCATTTGATCATGCTCAAAACTAAACTGAAAAAGAGACGACAAAAGCATCACATTTGCATATGCAATGCAATACATGAATTTCGAACTAGTCACTTGTCACGCCGATCCTTGGTTAAGCGTGTTCCCACACTTTGGGGTGGTTATCTTAACAAAGTTAGCTAAGTTCTACGTGGAAGACATAATTTAAATATATTTATATTACAACCACAAGTTCAAAGACAACCACAAATTCAAATACATCACAACTTAGCAACGACAAGTTCAAATGCATCACAAGTTCGCAACCACAAGTTCAAACACAACCACGAGTTCAAATACATAAGAAGTTCAAATATATCACAGGTTCAAATTCATCGCCTTGCCGCTTCCGGGTCTCAAGAGGCAAACCGCATTGGTGACACCATCGACGCCGGTAGATTCTGGGCTTTGTGTTTTACGCTATCTCGGTGTCATCACCCTGATGTTTGAGGGGCTATCTCGGTTCCATCTAATCTCATGGAATCTCCTTCTGATGAAGCGGTGAGTGATTGAATAATGGGAGCACCAATCCAGGGTAAGAGTTGTTGCTGCAAACCACCTTGTTCAAGTCCCCGCATTGTTCTCATTGTTCTCATCTGTGGGTTGCGGGTACAATGTGTATCGGATTATGTCCACGGCTGCAATGAGAGTGATAATTGTTAGAGGGGACAATGTAACATTAACAAAACCAATGTTGTGTGGTAACTGCAGTTACCATAATTTTGTCTCACAACCGCCATGGTTGTAGGGGATGGTATTTTGCATCAATCCAAAGTGACCACATGTGCGTGGACATCACGACCTTCAATTTTTCCAATGATGGCTACAATAACAATGAGAGGGATAGCTGGTTTTGGTGCATATGTCCTCACCGAATATGAGAGTTCTTGTCTATTCAGTTGGACACTATAAATGTGACATATGTTTGCAAGGACTCTCTGTATCGCATAAGGATGCAGGAGGTAAATATGTGGTGGCATGCCAGATATGACAAGGTCGATGTCAAAGTTTCGTAAATGTGGTGATAGTGGGGGTGTAGTTGGTGTTGTGAAATCGGGTATTCTTTTATCAAAGGGGAATAAGCCGGAACCATACAAGGGGGTCCATGGCATGATTGGAAGATAGAATTCACCAACTTGAATGAATGGGGATGCAAGGACGCGGCTGAAATCCTCGCTGGAGCTGGTGAGGCACACGAAATTAGCAACAAATCTCATAATATTGGCTATCGGAATGACGACACCCGACTCCCGCTGTATTGCGTGATGTATGCGCCATTGTGATTCACCCGGTATAGTGGGCTCGAAGTACGCGTATGCACTTGGAGGCACCTTGAGAAGCACTATGCGGCCGTAGACACTTGGACTATACATGTCGACCTCATTGGCGTCAAAGATTGTGAGGTATTGACAGTTGAAATGTGCCATCTCCTGCAAATGAAGGAACAAATGACTGTGAACAACACAACTACAAAGAAATAATATTACATGTTTAGTTGGTAAACACACATAAGTAGCTATATATGATCGAATATGTTAGTGTTTTTGCATTGTTGATTATAAATATTAAAATAGTTTTATATTTACAATAAGCAACTAGCTAGACATGTTCATGCATCTATGAAATCAAGCAAACATAATCATGTATAATAATGCATCACACAGGCCAAATCTATCTATCCCTAATCTCTACCTAATAATAATAAATAGGCAAAATTTAAGCCACTGTTAAAGCTCTCCTAAGTTATATAACTTATTGTAACAGATGATAGAGAGGCAAATCAAGCGGCTCACAATTTAGCTAAAATAGCAAGGCAATCAAAACAAAATTGTACTTCGGATGTAACTATCCTAAATGAATAAAGTCTGCCGTATTGTTTCAAAAAAAAAAAAAAAAGAAATCCTTAACCTAATCTGAATACTAGCCACCTTGAAATCGTGCACATATTATATATAGACGGAAGTTGCACCACAACATCTAGCAGCTCATTTAGCCACGTGTAAGCCAAGAAATCTCTCGGCGTTTAGTCGAGCCAAACCGAGAGCATGCGCTAGCCGTTGATCTGGCGGGCAAGCATCATGGATCTATTGTGAATTATTACAATGATTTATGATATCGTGGTTAATTAAAACACTATTATGCCCTATTAAATGACTATTTGTTTATGAAAGTGGATTGCGGTTTAGCAAGTGTAGGAGTAGAACCTAAGGTAACAGGATTAACTTCTATGCTAAGTTGAGCAACATGATTTGATAAACACATACTAAGCTGAGCAAGTGTACAATTTCCATCAAGATGGTAAATCTTCGTCTGACATTTTTGGTTATGTTATATCACTGGCAGCGTGAAGGAATTAACTACCAGTCTGCCATGTTGGCTTGTGTTTTGTATTGATGATGATCAAGAGCCTATTTGTTTCCACTCCAATTCTCACAAGATGGATACAACTGATATAAATTGTCTCATGTGGAATGAACATTATATTTGTTGTCTGATTAGTTTTCAGATTTGGATCATGGAAGGCAGCTACGGAGTATATGTCTTTTTGATGGAGACTATATGTTTGTTCTCTATATTAAAAAAATGATATAAGCTACGGGAAATCAACTAAACCACCTCGGGTATGGCACGACAAGCCTACAAGGCCTTCACCCTAGAAGGCCACGCGGCAAAGCCGCGCGTTGGTTTCTAGTACCTCCGAGACGAGCGCTGGCCGGCAATGGCTTCAAGACGGCGGATCTGGCGGTGGCGGGGACGGCGGCGCTCCTGGCTTGAAGACGGCGGCGCCGCTTGAAGACGGCGGTGGTAGGGCTGGGAGATGGTGGCGGCGGCGGCCAAGAGGGCTCGGAGATGGCGGCGGCGGCGCTAGGGCTCGGGATGGTGGCGGCGGCCGCCGGGGGTCGAGGGTGGCGCGGGCGTGGACACTTCACCGAAAGAGGGAGGCGGCGCAACGGTTATATGCGGGAGGCATTAACGGTGGCGGTGGTGTGCAACCCGGCGCCACGGTGGCGATAAATTGGTGACGGCGTCTGTTGAAGAGCCGCCGGACGCGTCCGATGACTGCGCCGGACTATCCAGCCCTTCTCTGCATAGCGTCCGCTACTACACGCAGCGTCCGATGAGGGCTATCGGACGGTGCTACAAGCGTCGGACGCAATCTGTAGAGGTTTAAAAGCTCGGTCGCACTCACGGACGCGTCCGAAAAGTGGTCAACCGACGCCTGCCAAGTCCGATGAGAGGCAACCCGTTAGAATTCATTTTGAAAACCAGCATCGGACGCACCGACTCAAAAATCCCGGACGCGGCATGCGTCATCGTTTATCGTCCGATGACCTACTTAGCGGTGCTAGCTAGTGCTCATCGGAAGGCGCTCGGACGCTGTCCGATGTTAGCCGGACAAATGTCCGATGTGGCGTCCCGGTGCTGCAATTTGGATTCGAGGCGGATTGAAGCGGAGGATTGTTGGTTACTATCGACTAAATCATATTACCAAGTAGTGTACTAGTAAGTAGCAATATTACAATACCGGTAGTGTGTAGTAGTACAAGTAGCGAGTAGTGCGGTTGTTCATAATACTTCATGAAAACCACTTTGTCATAATAAGTTAATTTTAAAACTTACCATCATCATAAAATTACTATTACATTAATATATTAAAAATAGATCACTTTATTTACAGCGCGCTCCCACTGCCTTCTTCTCACCATCTTTGCGGGCCCAGGGCATCATCTTGGACTTGTTGAAGCGTGATTCGATGAGCTTGATCTTTTGTGGATGCTCGGTAAAGAGGTCGTGCTCTCCATAGTTGTTGTGTTCTTCGGGCTCTCGACCCCGTCGCCTCCCACGATCCTCCGCTTTCCCCGACACAACCACATGCCTCTTTGCTGTCCTTAGGAACCCCATAGTAGGCGACACAATGCGACCCGGCTTGCTAATACCCACTCGGTCATCTTTGTAGCCGACATTTCCGAGCTCCACGGTGGTTAGCCCATAGTCATTCACGGCAACCCCTCTAGGCTTGACCCACCGCACCGAATATGGCTATCCAGAGGTTGCCCCCGTAATCAAGCTCCCATATCTCATCAATCTGTCCAAAATATGATCTTCTTTGCCCTGCCGAGTCGCCGATAGCCTCATATCGAACACCGCTTTTTGTGCCGCGCTTTTCTTATCTTTATCTTTTGTGTGAAACCTATATCCGTTGATATCATACCCTTGCCACGAGGTGATCTCGGGTAGAAGGGCCGAACGCAAGCCTCTTAGCGCCTCATACTCCAGCTTTGGACTCATTTGTTGCTATTTCGGGACGGGGTATGTCATGCTCTTTAAGCCAAGCCGTGAAAGTCATCTTGTGTTGTTGTTTCTGACCAAGGCCTCCGTGTTGGGTGCATTAGGCGCTGTTCTTATCTCATGTAAGTGTTGCGCAACATAGTCCTCCATGACCACTAATTGATGACATACACCGTAATGAGCTTCTTGCACGTTGTGTACGCTACATCGGTGCGCATTTTCCTCCCCGTGCACCCCATCCCTACGGTTCTACCTTCATGACGATGGACGCCCAAGCCAATCGCTCTTCCATCTCGTATGTATTTTGTGCAACAATTCACAGACTCCTCGGTTGTGTATGCCTCTATCATAGAGCCCTCCGGGTAAGCACGGTTAAGCACGTATCTATTGAGGGTCGACATGAGGCGCTCGTACGTCCGCATCTGGTGTAGGTACACGGGCCCAATTCCTGTATCTGATCCACCATGTGCACCATCAAGTGAGGCATGATATCAAAGTAAGATGGGGGGAAGCACATCTCCAGCTGGCAAAGAGTCTCCGCGATGAAGGTTTTCAAGGATGGTAGGTCAGCTTTGTCGATGACCTTCTGGGTGATGCGGTTAAAGAAGTAGCCCAGACGTGTGATGACCATCTTCACGTACTCGACCCGATAGCTTGGATAACAATTGGAAGGAACACGGTCAGCATGACATGACAAATGTGTGAGTTGTAGTTGGTCAATGTGAGGTCTTTCATCGAGACCGGACTCTTGATGTTGGAAGAGAAACCGGTGGGAACCTTGACACCCGAAGCCACCGACACACATTCCTCTTCTCCTCGGTTGTCGGGTTGTAAGCTGCGCCGGGGAGGACAACTTTACCGCTTTTGGCGGTGGTTGCGGGTGAAGTTCGTCCGATGCCCTAGTTGACAAGATCCATCCTTGACTTCAATCCATCCTTTGTCTTCCCCTTGATGTCTAGCAGGGATGCCGATCGTCTTTGTCAAATACATTTTTCTCCAAGTGCATGCGAACGATTGCATGGGGTGTATGCAAGGTCTTCCAATACGATAGGTACTTGAAGAAACATGATTTTTTCTTAAAAGGTACGCGGACAGGGGTTCTTTCTTCCTCCTCGTCATTATCATCATCAAGACGCTTTCTCTTCTTCCTCGGCTTCTTGGTCCCCTCTTCACCTTTTTTCTTCTTTCCAAACTCCACTTCCATGTCCTTGACGATGCCAAAAACTTTTTCCCGCACCTCGTTGGTTCGGGTATGTCAAGTTGTGGTTCATCGTTGTTGTCAAAGTAATTGTTCATCTCATGTCTTCGGTACTGTGGCCCTTGGGAAGCCATCGTCCATTGCCTCATGTACACCATCTTCTTGGATCCCTTAAGGTAAGCATAGCAGTACCGTTGATGCAAACTACGCAACCACTCTTCCCTTTGATCTGCCCCGACAAAGGTGAAAAAAGACCGGGGTAATCAGTGATAGTGACAAAGATGATGGCTTTCAGAGTGAAGTCCTTCCCCGTGGTCGCATCTATCATCTTGACCCCTTTTTCCCGAGTGTCCGCATGTCCTCCATCAACAGTTCGAAATCACGTCTATATCATTGCCGGGCTGCTTTGGTCCCGAAATAAGCATATGGTAAGCATAAGGTACCTCCGTTTCGACAAAGATACGGAGGTAGGTTGTAGATGGTCGATGATGACTGGCCAAGTGTCTTGGCGTCTTTGCTCAGGTCACCAAATGGATTCATCCCATCGGTACTCGGGCCACAACCCGACATTCCTTGCCTCTTTGCCAAATTCCGAACATGCTATCGAAACGCTTCCATCGCCCGCCATCGGAAGGGTGTCGCAGCTTGCCATCACCCTTAAACTTATCACGATCACTAGATGCATGCCACGACATTAGCTTCGCATCTTCGGGGTTCCCAAATAGAGCACGTAGCCGATCGATCACGGGAAGGTACCACACTGATAGGGCAGGACTTCTCCTCCGCATGTATCCCTCTTCTTCCTCCTCCACCTTCGACGAGACCTGTGTTGCATGATTCTTTTTTGGCCACCTTCTTCTTAGACCCATCCCGGGGCCCCCATCGCTCGGATCCGCCCGACAACCAAAGATTCTTCTTGTACCGACCGAAGCCACAGTGCGGGCAGCTTTGGAAACTCTCATACACCGGCCCCGATACGAGGATACAATGGTTAGGGCAAAGGTCAAACTTCTTAACATTTAGGGCAACCGGCCGAATCAGCTTGTTCGCCCGATACGTGTTGGCTTGCACCTTGTTATCCTTTGGGAACGCATCACCAAGGACATGCAAGTAGCTCGTTGAAGCTCGTGTCCGACCAACCAAAATGAGCCTTCAACATCGGCATGTGTAGGTTAAAACGCAGCGCCTTGATCCACTTCTCCGGACAATCCTTGTACAACGGATCAATTGCTGCTTGCTTCATCTCTCTAAAATTCTCCAACCACCTCGCATTACCGAATAGAATATCGTCCTCATCGTAGCGGTTCACTATGGACTCCACAAATTGCACGTCATCTGGTTGGAGGAGTACAGGCTCACCTTCTTGGTCCCAGCCATCATCATCAGCTATGTCTTGGGCTTGGTCCCCGCCATCATCTTCACCAACACTGTTACCGGTGCCACCTGAGGGTTGTCTTCCACGGTCTGCATCATGAATAGTCGACGAGTTTGCTCTAGACGATGGACCGGCAGTCGGAACTTCAATTTCCCCATGATAGGTCCGGGCCGTGTAATCCTTAACAAAACCATACCGCATCAGGTGTGATTGCACCACATTGTCTGGATGGGCTTTTTTGTTCGCACAACTTTTACATGGACATATGGTGGTCTCCCGCTTCACACTGAGTCGATGTTTCTTTGCGGTGGCTATGAACTATTTCACCTCATTAAAGAAGGTCATATCATCGTGCACCCTTGACGTCTGGTATATCCATTTGGACCGCTCCATGCAACAACCTCTCTTGGGTGTAACCTTCCTTCATATCCAATAAAGTCAAAAGATAAAAAGTTTGAGGTCAACCAATTCATACTCCAATATAGAAACTAGAAGTACAGAGTAATCCTACATGCAAAAGTGCAAAAAGAAGAGGAGAAAAAAGGTGGAATAAATTTTTGTAACCTCTGTTGGATGTGCTCCAACTTCAAATCCAATCCAAACTTAAATTTTAAGATGTATATTCATACTATTTAGACATGGAAATTAAAAGTGTAAAAACAAAAGGAGAAAAAAGTGGAAGAAAATTAGCTAGGCTACTCTCTTGAGTGTGCTACTTCTTCAATACAATCCAAACTTCAAATTTAAGGTGAATATTCATACTCTCTAAACATTGAAATATAGAGTCCTCTACATGCACAAATATGAAGAAAATAGCATAAAATTATAGGTGGAAAAGTTTGCAAACCTCTTGGATGTGTGCTCCTCGCGCTCCTCCTTTAAATACGAGTCTAAACTATGAATTTGAGGTGATTATTTATGCAAATGAAGATCAAAACGCCTCCCACCATTCGTCTGTAGAGGAGGGAAGAACCGGTAGGAAAGAACCGTATGAAGGAAGCATGAAACCGTGTCTTGGAAGGGGTATTTGGTTAGTAATTAACCGTGGCGGCTCCTTATATACAACCGCCACAGTTAATTACATTAACCGTGGCGGTGTTGATTCGTTAACCGCCATCTGTTAATCTTTAACCGTGGCGGTTATTTACCAGGCTGGCTGTTGTCCCTGTTCGGGATTAACGGCGGCGGTTATCTTGGGTGACCGCCACAGTTAATAAATCTGTGGTGTCACCCATAATCAAATCTGTAGTAGTGTTGGCTTTTAAAAGTTGGACGTGGCTTGTTCTAGATAATCAGAGCCCGTGTGTTCTGCAAAAGTAGCTAGTCTTCTCCGTTACTCACATGCTAATCATAACAGCTGGTTGTCTCATGCCTGGTTGTCTCATGCACGGTGGTCGTGTGACTTGAACGGTAAGATTCATTGGGCTCTGCATGCCGTGGAGTTACCTTCACGCGAGGTCATAGCCGTGTTTAGGGAGTAACAACAATAATGACAACTACTCCCTGTATCCAAATCTAAAATCTATAACTCTTATAAACCTAAACCGTGTAAAGCTAATTCTCTCTCTCCTGATTGGTCCATGCCTATGTAAGTGATATCAGCTGACATCATCAAAGGAGTTACCTCCACTAAGACTCATTTATCTTCCACTAACTTTTTCTTTTAAAATAGAAAAAAGTCGTATCACCTAAACCAAGTATCGTAATTAAAATCCAATTGCACCATGGTATTCCTCGCAATAAACTCTTCAAAACATGACCTCACACGGATATATTTCGATAATTTAAACAGTTTCAAAGAAAAATCCGTTTGTAAGAAAAAAACTTAGCAAAACTACATATCATATAGATTATATGTGGTCCACCGAAACATGCATAATTTTATGAAGAAAAACTCCTAGAATTTTGAAAGGGGGATGACCCTCAGGTATAGTAAGAGTGGGGGTTCGGGTAGATGAGATTCGGGTGATGGTCAGTTCAACTAATCTATACCATGTATGTCAATAGATACAACCTATATATATATATATATATATATATATATATATATATATATATATATATATATATATATATATTATAAATTTCTTATATTTCTACTTCATACCCAAGAAGAACACGTGGGGCATCCTACTAGTATAATATACTACTAAATCATTCTAATTTTTTTAGAGAATCAAAACATCTCAAGTTCAACTAAATTTATATAATAAAGTACTAACATTAATGATACCAAATAGGTACTATTTGATGTCATAAATCCTTATAATTGTCTTTATGGTTTTGATTAAATTGAGATGCTCGACTCTCCCAGAAAGCTAGGATGACTTATAATTTGGAATAGATAGATTATGATGTAATTTCAATGTCAATTGCCCGTGTATGCTTAAATTCTAATTGCACTTGTGAGAGTTAGCATATATGGACAGTTTGGGAGAGCTCTAGTTTTGTAGAAGCAACTTTCAAAGATCAACTTCATCGTAAATCAAAGCAGTTCTATTTTGGAGTTAGTCTCCTACAATAGAGCTGATACACATATAAAAACACACAAAGTGAAGGTTATTAGAATGGGCAATGCTTCATAACATCCTTTACTTATTATAGGAGGTAATACTTCAAATAAATCTGAGCCATCGATTTTTTAAAATTTTAATTTAATCAACTAATTAATTTAATCTAGGAAAAGGAAAAAATATTAAATCCTCAAATCACGGAAGTGGGCGCATACCCAAGCCACGACCCGGAGATCCAGCGGCATAAAAAAAAGGATTAGTATAACTTGATTTATATGTGGCGCGCTAAATTGTTACATGGTTGAGTGTGTACATTAAAACAATGTTACATTATTAAGAGGATCTTTTAAAAGCGTTGCACCTTAACTAGCATGTAAGAAAAAAAAAACTAACACTAGTAGCTACTCCCTCCATTCCAAATTATAAGACGTTTGATTTTTTTGACACTAAATTTAACCACTTGTCTTATTCAAAAAATTTTATAAAATATCACTTCTTTTGTCGTGGCTTGCTTTATTAATGATAGTTCTTCAAAAATAACTTAAATTTGGCAACATTTGTATAATTTTTTTTGAATAAAACGAATGGTCAAACTTGGGTTAAAAAATTCAAACGTCTTATAATTTGGGATGAAGGTAATAGTATTTATGCATAGTTACACGTGACAAAAGTTGTCACGGACCTCGTATTTAGTATTATTTTATTTGAAAAGTTACAGCAAAGATTACACATTTTCTATCACATTATTTAAAAACACATAGTAAAGTACTATTTATTACACACGTTTTTATAATCAAATATAAAGTAGTTTGACACTTTTTAGTTTTTTCCTTCTAAAATTGAAAATAATCAAATATAAATTTAGTATTACTACCTCCTATGAAGTAATATGTGGTAGAAGATATTAAAATCAGCGATACTTATTTGGAGGTATATTCACCTTTTAGCTTTTGAAATCTAAAAACCGGCACATCTAGTTAGCCAGTATGATAGTTATGAACCATTACTACTAGTGTATCAAACACGGAGCCACATTATTACAAGTGCAATCTACAGAACGGACGAAAGATTGATTACTAAATCGCCTAGGGTTTCCGCTTGATCTGAATTTGTTTGAAAGTGCACCTAACGATGCACGTCATTGGCAACTGTGTACTTAGACTACTAGTTCTTGAGAATATACTGTCCGTAACACACGGATGACATAGATTTAATTGACCGAGGCAAAAAAAAAAAAAACAAGATCGTCGAGGTAGAGTAGTGTATTTTTTTTGAGCATCACAGAGTTTCATTAAATCATGGCAAGATTACAATCCGCGCCCAGCGAAGTTCGGGTCAACCAAACCGAACCTCATCAAGCCAGAAGAAAGAGCGCTCAGTGGCTGTTACCGTACAGGCACAGCAATGAGCCACTGAATTCGCTTCTCTACCCACCCAAGAGACTTTGAAGTCCCTAAAATTCTTGCCTAACTCTGCAATATCAAAACACAGACCACCTATCGATGATCTCACTCTGGAAGCATCCTCCAACAGCGTCTTTAGATTCTTGCAATCAACCTTCGGGAGGACGTGGTCGTAGCCGAGCTCAAGGGCGAGCTCCAGTCCTTCTTTAGCCGCCAACGCCTCAGCCATCAACGCATCTTGCACATCATCAAACCAGTGCGTTGAACCAGCACATACTTGGCCAGCGTGATCTCGCAGCACGACTCCAGCGCTGCCCCTAAATGACTTGGAATCAAAGGAGGCATCGGTGTTCACCTTGATCCAGTCGAGCTCCGGGGGCTTCCATTTCATACGTCGTGCCGCTGCTTCAGGTTGCCTCTGCCCCTTGAGTGAAACCAGATCCTCCAGCAGGTTGGAGATGAACCTGGCTGTTGCTCCTGGTTCCCACACTTTACGACCATGGCGCCGGTTATTCCTGCCATTCCACAGCGCCCATGCTCCACACACTAGCCAAGTTGCAGTGGGTACGGGGCACACCTCCGATCTGAAGACATCAGTGGCCCATGAACAAGGATGCAGAGCCATCCCCATCAGTTCTTTTAGTGCACTCCAGAGTCTTTTAGCCATTGGGCACAGGAAGAAGATATGGTGCAAAGATTCATCAGGGTCACCACACACTTCACAAAAACTTTCCTTCTCAATGTGTCTTCTTTTCATCTCCGATTTTGAAGGGAGCGAAATATGCAGAACCCTCCACCAGAACACTTTGATTTTTGGTGGTACTTTTAGTTTCCAGACAGCTGACCAGTGATCAACCTGAGCCGAGGTCATCTGTTCATTTGTCTCAGCCATGGCTGCTGCCTGTTGGTCCTCTTTGAGCAGTCTGTAAGCTGAATGGACCGAATAGACTCTATTCCTTTCCAAGGCCCAGGCCAGTACATCCTCCTCCAGACAATTGCTTGGTCTGATCTTGAGCACCTCAGTTGCTTCTAGCGCCAAGAAGGATCTGCGTACCGCCTCCTCATCCCACATTCTCGTCCCCGGGATAAACAGATCATGGACCCTTTGTGCCATCGCCTTATCCAGACGCACCAGGGGTTTGTGTGTCTTCAGCCCAGGGATCCAATTCTCATTCCAAACATCAATGTTTCCCGGCTCCACTCGTTTAATCAGGCCTCTCCTTAACACATCCCTTCCATGGAGAATTGCTCTCCAAGTAGCCGAGCTTCGCTTCTTCTTGGTCGCAGAAAGGAAATCACTATGTGGAAAATACTTTCCTTTCAGAACCTTGGCACAAAGCAAATCCAGTCTCATCACTAGCCTCCAGCCTTGCTTCCCCAACATTGCTTGGTTAAACAAAGAGAAATCCCTAAATCCCATCCCACCTTGGCATTTAGAACGTGTGAGTTTTTTCCATCGCAACCAATGCATCTTATGATTGTCAACTGAGCTTCCCCACCAATAATTTGACACCATAGCCATCAGTTTCTTGGACACCACTGGTGATATCTTGAAACACGACATCGGATATGTAGGGACCGACCGAGCGTTAGCTTTGATCAAGACCTCACGAGCTACACAAATTAAGTCGCTTCTCGGCCCGGCCGAGACAAAACCTCTTACTCTTGTGGGAACATAATTGAAAACGTCTGCAAAGACCTCTCTCGGCGTTAGTGGGGCAGCCCCAAATATCTTTCACCCAACGCTTCCGTGGTAATCTGCAAACTCATCATCACCGTATCCTTGCTCTCTTGATCACAATTAGGACTAAAGAAAACAGCTAACTTATTCTTATTCACAAGCTGTCCAGAGCCCCTGTGGTAGTCCTCCAGTATCTCTGCCACCCTATCTGCACCTCTCTTCAAAGATTCAGTAAAGATCAAACAGTCATCCGCGAAGAGGAGATGGGAAACCCACGGTGCATGCCTGCTCACTCGGACACCCCTTGAGATATATTGTGGGCCAATATTCCTGATCATACTAGAGAGGCCCTCCGCACACAATAGAAACAAAGAGGGCGAAATTGGGTCCCCCTGCCGGATCCCTCGTGACAGTTTGAAACTGTCGGAAAAGACTCCATTAACTCGAACAGAGAAAGACCGATGAAACACACCTCATCACCAGGTTGCACCAAGAATCCGGGAACCCAAGCGCCTTCATAATGGCCTCCAGGTAGCGCCATTCAACACGGTCATAAGCCTTAGCCATATCGAGCTTGATTGCGCAGCCTCCCATCTTGCCCTTTTTATGTCTTAGGTAGTGGATGCTTTCATACGCAATGAGCACATTGTCAGTAATCAAACGTCCCGGCACAAACGCACTTTGTTCCACCGACACCACTTCATCTAGAATTCCCCTCAATCTATTTGCCATAGCCTTCGAGCAAATCTTGTAGAGTACATTACACAGCGATATAGGCCGATATTGGGATAGTTCTTGCGGGTTGTTGATCTTCGGGATGAGGACCAACAAGGTTTTGTTGACTTCTTTTGGGATCATGCCCCATTCAGAAAATTCAGAGCAGCTGGCACAACACACGCCTTGACTAGTTGCCAATGGGCTTGATAAAAGCCCGCATTGAACCCGTCAATTCCTAGTGATTTATTAGGGGCCAGTTGAAACAAGGCCCTCTCCACCTCCTCCTCTATGAACCTTTCCTCCAGCAGCTCTCTCATCGCCGATGTCAACTTTCTCGGCACATATTTACAGACCAGGTCTGGGTCTAGCTCCTCCTGTGCCGCGAAAAGTTTCTGATAGAACTCACAAGCCGCCTGCTCCAGGTCCGCTTGTTCAGTAAGAATTCGACCATTCTCATCTTTCAAAAGTTTGATCCTATTTGTTCGATGCCACGCCCTTGCCTTGGCTTGAAAGAAGGCCGTATTACGATCCCCCTCTTCGAGCCATGCAATTCTTGATCTCTGCCTCTCCATGATTTCCTCTCTGGCCAACATTTCAGATAGTTTGTCCATGATCTCGCGCTCCCTAGTCGTCGGCCCACGGTACAGCGTGTTGCTTCTCTCTTTCTCCAGCTCTTCCCTCAACTCTTTAACCTGTTTCCTGACCGAGCCAAAGACCTCACGGTCCCATGATTTCAGAGCGGTTTGAAGTGCAAAAAGAGCATCCGCTGTCGATGCCAGGTCCGGTGGGCCAAGTCCAGGATCCCAAACTCGATTTACAAATTCCATGTAATCCCCATTGTTTTGCCACATATTTTCATAGCGGAAGGGCTTGGGTTTCTTCTGGCCATGATGGCCATCATGATTCCTTTGCCGCACCTCTACTAGAACACCGCAGTGATCAGATTCTGCCAGAGGGATATGGAAGACTTCCGATTCACCAAAAACCCCCATGAATTTATCATCCCCCAACGCACGGTCTAAGCATGCCTTGACATTTCTGTCTGCATCTTGCCTGTTATCCCATGTGTAGGGGAGGCCATGGTAGCCCAAGTCTGACAGACAGCAGTCGTTGACCACATCCTGGAATGCTGCAATTTGCCACTGCTGCCTTTCATTAGCCCCTAACTGTTCTTCTGCTGCAAGCACCTCATTAAAATCCCCCACGCACAGCCATGGATCAGCCAGATCGTGCTCGAGGAATCTCATTAGGAACCAGCTCTCCTTCCTTCTTTCCCTTCTTGGCTCCCCCATAGAAGCCCGTGAACCACCACCGTGAAACTCTTAGCTTCTCACAAGACAAAGACCACATCAATGTGCGATCTTGACTTACTCAGCTACGCCACCACCACGTCATGTCGCCACAAAGAACATCAATCCACCGCCGAGCCCCTCCGCCTTAACCACACCGGCATTTGGGAAACCAAGTGTGCGTTTCGCACCGAGAGCTCGTTCTTCTCCCATTCGCGTTTCCATCGGGAACACCACCGTGGGCCTTTTCTCCTCCACCACATGGAGAGGCTCTTGAACTGCCTCGGGCGCCCCCAGCCCCGATTCACGCCGAGGAGATTCATGGCTCCCGGGGACTACCGTTCCGCGCCCCGATCTCTCGTTACTTACACTACCTCTCTTCTACTTCTTCAAGAGCTCGATCATGCTTGCTACCACGCCTCCGTCGTAGCATCGAGTTGATTTACCCGAGAGCTCACCAAACCTGACGGCACGATGCATTTGACACCCCCACCGGGATGTTGAGGTCGGGTGTGTGCAGTAGCCGGTGAAGCCGATTTAGATTTCCTCTTCCTCGGTTTTACGTAAGCCCGCTTCCGACTCACCGTCCAAGTCAAGCCGCCTACTAGCGCCTGACCCGTTCCCCCTCTCAACATGCATGTTTCCATCCTGAACGTTAGTTTTCATGGGCGATTGAACTTCAGGCTCCCCAGACTCATCAACGAACTCATCTGATCGATGGGAGTGAGACACGAACCCCTCCCCCGACCGGCTTTGCTTCCCAGATGGTCTAGTCATAGTTGAGGACCCACTTTCGAAGGACTCCGCAGCAGCGTTGGCGAAAGATGGGATACGCCGGCGACGCTCCTCCGGAGCCCTAAGCTGCACATCATAAGGGAGTTTACCCTCTTCATCTCTCTCTGCCGGCGTCGGGCACTCCAACTCCGAGTGCCCCATCTTACCGCAAGATAAGCAGATGAACGGGAGTTTTTCATATTGTACACGGAACCATGTAGGACCCCATCTTTGTTCATCCAGAGAAGAACCCCCCGGCAAATGGGTTTGTCCACCTCCACAGCCACATGTCCACGCAAGAACGGGCCACTAGCTTTACCATCACCGTCCACATCCATCTTGATCACACACCCTACTAGGCTCATAGCTCGCGATCCCCTCGACCGGTTCATCCAGCCCAATGGCAGGTCGATGATCCGAGCCCAAATTTCCAGGCGATCAAAAACTATATCCGATGGTCTTAATGTTTCATCATAATCCTTCAGCAGAATGGCATATTTCCCAAACATCCATGGGGACCCTGACATCACCCTATCAAGATCACGCGCACTCCCAAACTCAGCCACAAACAGGTTCTCACTCTTTTCTCCAATCGAGCGGAACTTGAGGCCTACTGGTTACCCCCAAGCAGCTTCATCGCAGATCGCCTTTGTGTCTATGTGGACTGGCAAAGGCAAGAGAATTTTCCCCACCAACGCCCACACAGCCGGTGCAACTGCCTCCTCCTCCTCATCATCGATGGAATCCATCACTGCTCCTTCCTCTTTCGTGAGGTTGAGGTTTCGAAGCAGATCCTCTACGCTAGGGTTTAGACCTCTCGCCTTACCCCCCTCGCTGCCCTCACCTGTCGACGTCATGGCGATCAAACAGGGGCACACACGAGATGCACTGTGCGATCTTAGCACAGCCACCAATCAAAAAACTGACCCATGAAGACCTAAGCGGCAAAGCCCTAAAGGCTGTCTGTGGTTGACGGCGCCGGGGCGGCTAACCGGCAATATGTGTTGTCCGTCACCGAGATTGCTCCTCAGCGACGTGGCGTGGGCACCGTAGCCGAGCGGCCAACGGTGTTGCTTGTCGAGGTCGCCGGTGGCGGCGCCCTAGACCGGGGTCGGGATCGAGATCCGAGGGGGAATCGCCCTACGAGTCGCCAAAACTAGATCTCCGTAAATCACGGACATGTTGGTGTTGGCAGTCATCAAGAGGCCTTTTTTGATTATCTCGAGGTAGAGTAGGGTGTGTTTTCTTTCTCTTTTCTGGCCTGGCTAGGAAATAAGCCAGGCTAACTCTAGCCTGTCTCTAGTAAGCCAAGAGAGACTTGTTTGGTTGCATATACTATTTAAGCCTGACTAACAACTAGTGTGTTTGGTTATCTGGTTTGACTTGGATAGAGTCACCTCTTCTCTATACTGGTAACTTCACCCTCTTTGAGACAATTCGTCGAACACCTTACAAGCAACATAAAACGCAACTACTCTACGAACCACCAGGAGAGATTCCTAGTGGACGGTGGTTCCTTATCTACGAAGACACCTGGTGGCCGATTCCTAGTGCATGAGGCAAGGAAAATCGAACACCCGGGGCAAGGATTGGCAAGCACTTGCGTGGTGGATCGGAGGCGTTCGAGGACGGCTTTTCCCGACGGCGCTCGTGCGGATCTCCGTCGTCCATCCGTGCTCACCAAGTCCACGCTCATCATCGTCTGGCCGCTCCATCTCCAGCTCGTCGATGTCGCCGCTCCACCTCCAGCTCTGGAGAAGAGAGGTGGTGAGGAGATATCTGCCTAAGCACCTCTCGCTTCATCCACCTCGATCTCTCCCTCGATCTCTTCTTCGCCTCCAAAGACGGGCGCCACCGCCCAAGCCACCCTCGCCAACCAGGCCGCCCGGCCACACCGGCTGGGGCCAAGCGCCTCGGTGACGAAGCCGCCGTCAAAAGCCTGCTGCCCTCCTGGTGCCCGGCCTACGAGGTGTGGGAGGTGAATGGAACACGGGATGGAGCTGGCCAGAGCCTGGCTCCGGGAGAACGGTCGATTCGGCCGTTCGACCCTGGCCTGGTGTTGGCATTTCTAACGTCACTACTAAAAAGCAGAGATAAACCCTACTCCTAGCAATGACCCCAGAAATGGTTGGTATATAATTACTTGTCATTAGCAACTAGTCACTCTTGAATTACTAACATTCCTAAACATGAAGTAGGTTGTCATCCCCAATTATATTGTTAGGAAATTAACATAGATTTATATTGTACTTATTATGACTAGGCGTATAAAATATATGAATAAGATATAAATGTAAACTAATGGGTTACGCAAGGACGTATAATTATACCGTTGTAGCCTTTTACCTAGGGAAGTCTCCGGGTTGTCGATTTATAATTATACCTCTGGGAAAGCTATGTAATAAACTATTATTGTCATATTGATGCGAAACTATGTGGACATGATAAACGATACTACCTAAGTCGTATACTCTACTTATAACAGGCGAGGGTCACAAGATAAATAAAGATAAATGCGGGTGATAGCATAATCATCAAATATCATAATTAAAGATAATCATCGAGCATCTTACTAGTCATAATCATAGCTAGCCATTGGATAAACTACGGAGATAGGTCTATAACTACGTCAATTGAATAACTCTAATTAGTGCAACTACATCTAGTAATCATTGCTAAATCAACCCTAAATCATCATTGCATGTAAAGAGGCATCAACTAATGAGGGTATTAAGACCTAAGTCACCTCTTTCGCGACCGTGCCCATGCTAGTCCTACATACGGGGGGTGGACTACAGAGGAACTAACGTAGCTGTCACCTACGCAGACTACCATACGTCCCGGCATATCAGGGTGCACTCGCAGATAAACAAGACATCTAGACACCACGTCTACATATCGCCTATCATCTACCCATTGTACATATGGATAAACGCTATACGAGCAATTACATGAATTCAATAAGATCGAAGTAACTAAACTAGACATATAATCAAAGTAGACAATGACTATTGCAATTAAGAACATATGAATCTATTTAGAGTAAAGTCTCCCTAATCTGAATAATGAATACAATAAAGTAATTAAGAACTAGATCTATTACCGAACTCGTGCTCCCAACCCGCACGCCCGTGGGCTCCGTGATCCGATGAAGAACTAGATCTCCTCTACTTCTAATCTAGCTAGCTAATCCTATGAACTAGAAGGCTCTTGATGAACTTGAAGGCTCTTGATGCTTGATGGCTTGAGACCTTGATGAATAATGAATTGGCTCCTTCCGGGGGGTCTACCCTCATATTTATAGTCCTAAGTGGGATGCTTGCGTGCGCCGCAGATCAAACCGACGTAACGTAGGGCCGAGATGCATCCTTGGAGGCGGTGGAGGAACATTCCGAAGGGGAGCCAAACCCTAATAGGGGGCGCCGCCGGCCATGGTGGGGGCCGGGCCGGCCCCACCTGGCGGCCTCCCCGGCCCCCTCGCTCCTTCCGGTGTCTTCGAGCCTTCCCGAGTCTTCCCGTGATGTCCTTCGTGGCGGATAAGTTTCGTGGTTATTTTGCGTTAGAATCCCTCTTTTCAGGCTTTTTCCGAAATCACCCCGAAATTACGTAATATGCAAAACTCGTGGAATTTGTCGATAAAGCCCTAGACCAGTGTGTTATCTTGTTGTCCATCGGGTAAAAAGCCCTAGTAAAAGTTGACGCTAACAAGTGTCAACACCTGGGTAGGAGCATACGGATGGCTCTATCTAGCCAGGCTCCAACCCAATTCCAGGCAACCAAACAGCCTAAAACTGGCTTCAGGAAGCCTGGATTGCGGTTGGGCACCCAACCAAACACACCCGTAGTGTATAGGAATCGGCCAGATGAGTCTAGTGTACTTGAACCGGCCTGCCTAATCGAAAACCTTGGATCAACTGTGGTCTGCCGTGCGCCTCAGCGAATTTTCGAACGTATTGGACGGGCGCGCATGCGTTACCTATGTCGGCAAATTTGGAGATTTGTGTGCGTTTATTGTACGTGCGATTGTGTGAATAGTTGCATCTCATGCGTTATGGAAACCACCTCTTGAGACCATCTGCACTGCACACGCTACCCCATCCGTTACATCATCCACGCAAGCATTTAACGCACTGCATGAGCTGCACCGGGTCCGAAAACCGTCCGCAAGCAAACGTTGATCGGTATTTGCAGCGCAATACGAGGTACGGTATGCAAGCCGACACGCTGCGTGGGCCGGCCTGCTTCTTTGCTTTCGGCGTCAGAGAGTGAGGAGAGAGAAGATAATCTTTGCGCGGGTCTCACCAATTCTTGTGCTAAAAAATATTATAACTCACAAACCAAAACCCTAAATTAAATTCCGATTGCACCATTAAATTCGTTGCAATTAATCCTTTAAAACTAGATCCCACATGAATATATTTAGATAAAATGACAAGTGGGTCTGCACAAAGGGATAGAGTATGATATAGAGGATGGATGGATGCGGAAGAATTGGATATAGAGAAGAGAATCTTGCTAACTAGGCAGTATAGAGGAGAGAAATAGAGGACGATGAGTGCGAATAGCCTGATGCCTCCATCTCCATTGTGTCACGTGCACCTGCAGGACCTTCGGCGAGGCCAAAATGCTTCCATGGCCTTGTTCGGTTTCAATGAAACTTCCAACTTTTTTCACTCTCTCTCCATTACATCAATTTGTACCCGTATATATGGAGCACTAAATGTAAGTAAAAAAATAACTAATTACACAGTTTAGTTGTAAATCATGAGACGAATCTTTTGAGTCTAGTTGGACCACGATTGGACAATATTTGCCAAATAAAACGAAAATGCTACTATTCATCGGATGTAAGTTTTTTGCAATCCAAACAAGGCCCATGACATGGTAGTAGAACATGAATAGTGGCCAAGGTCAACTGGCCCCCGCACCCATGCGTTCCCAATTTCCAACTTGAGAACAAAGGCTATAGAACGCGCACGGAGCCGGGATCAGGCCGCAGGATCGCTCGCCGTTTGATCATGAGTGGTGGTGCGAACTCTCGGGGCCCTGCACCTCCGCAGATGGCCGTCCGTCCGGCACTCCGGCAGTGGACTGGCGCAGGACGTGTCCAAGTCGAACCGATGGGGTCACACGGCCCGAGGGCGACGCGGACAGTGCCGACCCATCACCACCAGGCCGGCACATGGGCATCCACCACCCGACGACGACGCGTGCCTGCCCTACGCGGCGATCGGCTGCGCTTTCTTTTCTGCAAGTGAGATCGATCGATTTGTGCCCCGGGGTGGACATCTGTAGCACCGCCGTACCGCGACAGGGATGACAGCGCCGCACAGCACCGATACGATACAACCAACCACCATTAGCATCCGAGAGGACAGGGTAAGGTTGTGATTAGCCCACCACTAGTACGCAGCTTTGTTTATCACGCGCTGTCAGAGGAAGCGTACGCAAAGGCCAACATACTCACGTGGTGCGTAGACAGCACAGCTCTCGTTCTCGTGGGTCGTGGATCGGGATACACAGTGAGTACGTACGTACCATCCGTAAAGCTCGCCGTACATACCACATCGTCCCGGCCGTAATCTTGTGACGACCACCCCCCAAGTCCTCCCGTGTTCTGTGTTGACTACTGTAGTTAGTAGTAAGTGCTCGCCAGTGAAGCGAAGCCAGGCCTGATTGAACAACTGCCAGCGGCAGGACGGAAGCTGCCAAATCCAGCCGCCGCCGCGCGCCGGGCCGCATGGCCGCACAAACAGGGCTCCTGTACCGTGCGTCCCTCCCAAAAGTCCCGTGACGGGTGGGAGGGAGCTCACCTTCGAGTTCCATTCTCGTCTCAAGCAGCAAGCTGCAGATCGGATCGCGGCGGGCCCCGCCGCGCGCCGTGGTCCTGTCCACCAGGCCGCGGGGGACGGACGGGTGGGGAAGGGGAACAGAAAACACAAAAGGCGGGGCCGCCGGTGCGTGTCCGTCCACGGTGCACGCGTCACCCGACGGGGCCATTCGCGTCGCCACCCGTTCCGGAGTCCGGACGCAGGGGCCGAGGAGGATTGGGAAGGAGCCAGCCAGGCCGCCCCAGGCGGCGGCCATCTGCACTGCCGCCCAGGCTGCGTGCACGCGCCGGCGCTCGCAAGTCGCAACGGCTACAATTCCCCAGTTTGAGTTGAGTGAGAAGCAGCAGTCGCGCACTCGCGCAGGTGGGACAGACGCCAACGGTGCGGCGGCGATACGATGAGGGAAGAAAGGATACGGTGACGAGGCGAGCCCCGGCGATGACGGACCCTGACGGCTGGCGGTACCAAAGACGCAAATCGTGCTTGTTTCGTACAACCGCGTCATCACACAGCGCGGGGCGCCCGTGGCCGCTGGGGAGGATGCAGGCATTCACACACGGTAAGGCCTCACGGGGCCAAAATTGGCTAAGGGTCTGATTAGGATTGTCTTATCAGTCGGCTTATACTATTAGCTGAACACTCGTGTTTGTTTTGCTCTAAAATTCCATTCCTAGAAAATGGAGTGTGATATGTGGCTAGTCAGTTGGAGTGCGCTGAACTATATAGAGAATTTTACAAAGTGACTAGCCAAACAAAAGATATGAAGTGTGTAATTTAGATTGTCTATTGGATATGCTCTTATTATATGCTAATTAGAAGAATCAAACGTGAAGTAATTTCAAAACTGATGGTATAAGTGGTGACTAATTAGCGATATGAATCTATTAATTATAATTAAGCCATGATTAGCTTTATGGTGATATTGTAAACATGGACTAATCAAGGACTAATTAAGATTAATAGATTTGTTTCACCGATTAGTCACCCAAATATGTAAGAATTAGTTTTAAAATTAGTTAATGTTTGGTCATTCTAATTAGCATTCAACATAGTGCTAATTTTTAGCAGCTATATGATTCAAACATGTCTGGCGCGGTTGGTCCACTTAACCGAATCGATTGTTACTAAAGCACTTTGCTTGAATCTTGATGGGTTCTTATTTTATGCTAAAAAGAAAAGACGTTACTGGTACATGCGCTTCGGATACAAAGTGTTTGTCTATACTGAAAGCAAATAATTGCTGCAATTAATTATGTATAGAAACAATAACCCAAGTATACACACCACAAATAATGTCTTTTGAGTTTATAGTCGATGTGGTATCTACTACATCGGTCTCTAAATAAAATATACTCAATCTAAGATTGAAATTTATTCGACAAAACATACGGTGCTAACCCTTGGAGAGGCAATGCAGCCACATATGTTCAGTCACAACCGCAGCCAATAAGCTGTAGTGAGCAGACTAATTAACTCCACTACATACCTCCTCCTATCTATCCGGAGTCCTCACATATATGACTGCATGTATGCTCCTTACAAAAACTCCTGTTGGTATAATACATTAAAGGCATATTTGGATTTTCTCTTCTAAACTTTAAATCTCTAAAATTTAGAACTAAAACTCAAAACCAATAGTCTACCCACCTCAAATTGAAGCTTTAGAGCTCAAAAAGTGAGCCAAATCGTTCTAAATCTAATAAGATTCATTGATACACGAATAGAAAAATTTTCATTGTGCATTTTAGATGTTAATATATTTTTAATACTATAGATGTCAATATGTATATATCTTTAGAAAACTTAAAACTAAACAAATTTGGTTTAAAAACTAATAGAAACTTCAATTCAGTAATAAGCTGAGACTTTAAAATTAATGTATAAGAATAATAAAAAAAGTATAGTATAAAGTAGCATGGAGAAAACAGTGTTATTTTTATATATATTTACATCTATATCTATATATCGTATCTTATAAATCTAAACTCTACTAAAGTTCTATCTCGACTTGCATTCAGTTTGTCCTATATGTAACGAGATAGTTGTCCTTGCATTCGTAATGCTGTCAAATTGTGGCTAATTGGTTTGCGCTTGCGCCAAACCACCATGAAGCCTAGATTACCTGTACTTTTTATTTTTTTTGAGAAAATCTTCAACCTGTACTCCGTACATGCTGCCTGCACCGCACCACATGGCCCCAGGAAGCAGAAGCACAAGGCGGGCCGCGCCGCGCCGCACCGCACCGGACCCCCCGACCGGCAGGTGGTGAACGCCATTGCCCCTCCGCTTCCCTTCCCGTCAAATAAACCCCTCCTCCCTCCCTCCCTCTCCCACCCTTACCGCGTCGTTGAGGGCTCGGCACGCAATCACGCGCCGAGAGAAAAAGTGCATCCGTCGTCGGCAAGGGCTTTCCTCCCGCATCGCCCGGTCGAGGCAGAGTCGAATGACCTGCGCGCGCGCAGTGCGCACTGCCGCGCCGGCGGGGGTCCAATTAGCCGCCGCGTTCGGCATCGATCGCCGGAGGCCGAGAGGGGAGGAGTGTTTGTTTCTCCTAGGCGGATGAGATGGTGGCGCGCCGGAAGGTGAGGCCCGCGGGCGCGGGCGCGGCGGCGCGGCGGGCCGCGCTGCGGTGGTGGCTGCTCTCCGTCACCGCCGCGGGCGCCACCGTCACCGCCGCCGCCGCGCTGCTCGCCGTCGCCCTCCACGTCTCCGGCCTCGCCGCGCCCCACGCCTCCTCCTCCGGCGCGCCCTACCGCCTCTCGCAGCCGCGGGAGACGGAGGAGCTGCGGTGGGAGCAGGAGTTCGCGCCGCCGCAGCTCGCATCGCCACGAAAGGTGATCGATTCTCCGCGGACGCTGTTTTGCTGCTAGTTGCCGCCGCAGCCGCTGTTGCTTTCTTTGTTTTGTTTTCTGAATTCACGGGAGCCTATGACGCTGGGATTAATCTCTAGATTTGACAGCTGGACGGCGCGGCCGACGACGCTGCTGGGAAGAGGCTGTGGCTGCCGGCGCCGGCGCGGCGGTTCGTGCCCTGCGTGGCGCCGTCACCGGAGTACAGAAGTATGCGCATTATTGCCACACTTATCCCCGGCATCAATTTCTCGTTTCGTGGTCCAAATTCTTGTGCGCAATCAGCTCTGATTTTGCTTGTCTTGCTTTGCAGGCCCGGTAGCGTCGAGGGGGTACTTGCTCGTACACACCAATGGCGGACTCAACCAGATGCGCGCTGGGGTAAGCTGGACCGTCCTGCTCGAGATTTATCACTTGCCTTACTGATGACCAAAGATATTCACTGCTTGATTTGCATTATATGTGTTGACTTGAGTGGGGCGGGCAAATATCTCATATCTCGAAGTATACAAAAACAATAAAGAAAGCGTGGGAAAACATTGTTGTTTGGGCATGTGGGGTGTTTGATCAGAGTTGATGGTTTGTGAGCCCCCATCATTAGCAGCTATGCTTTTTTGCCCATATTTTTGGTGCTTCTCCTAACTATCAGGTTCTGTGGGCAGTGCGCAGTCAGTCCTTTTGGTGCTTTAATCACGTGTAGTTGGTATTCTGGTGCTAATGTTCCACTCTCTCTTAGAGATCTCGGATGTTCTTGATTAAGCTGTATATGGTGGTTGTGAAATTAAGCTGTTTGTTTCTGAGTTAGATTTTGTTAACTGAGTTATCGGCGACACAAATTGAATGGCTCAACTGTGTTAAAGATAGAGCGCTTAGTCCCTAGAATGGTTGGTGGGTGGATGTTGTCTCATTGCCATTCCAATCTTTTTTTTTCCTGGTGCTTGGTATTGAATATCATAATCATTTTTATTTTTCTGATTCTGACACTTGTTTGGATGTGCTTCTGTCATATCCATGCCAAGCTTCAGTCATTATCTTGTTTTTTTTTTTTTTTTTTATAGCAGGATAAAGAAAGTTGTTTGTTTTATTAGGGAGACCAAAAGCAGTTACACTCTGCTTATGCATGCAGATCGGTAGATAAATGAATCTAACTATTAGTAGTGTTTTAGTTGTACTTGACTTTAAAGAATTAGGAGAATTTGCTATTTTTTCTTTAGGTTCCCTTAATTAATCATGGTTAAGATAATTAAAACCCTTTCTTGTTTTGTTTTGCCAATTGGTACTTTTCCTAATTCCCTTAACATCAGCTTCATGTGATTTGGGTATAGAAAGGGAATGTTTCTTTATTGTTTATTTAATGCTGCGCTTGTTTGTGCTTTGTTTACTGGGTACAGATCTGTGTCGCTAATGAATGATCTTGGGTAACTTCACTATAGACGAAAAATCCCTCAAATGTTTGTCTCCTTTTTAATAGAACACTCTTATTCTTATGGCAGATCAGTGATATGGTGGCAGTTGCGCGCATACTTAATGCTACACTCATCATTCCAGAGCTTGATAAGAAATCATTTTGGCATGACAAAAGGTAAGGTATATGCTGGGTTTATTTTCAGCCTTCCATGAACTGATCTGAGACTGATGAGACTACTTTTCAATATCAGCAACTTTTCAGATGTCTTTGATGAAGAACACTTCATAAATTCTTTAGCAAATGATGTGAAAATTGAGAAAAAAAAACTGCCAAAGGATTTGGTGAAAGCTCCAAAGTCTGTTAGGTACTTCAAGAGCTGGTCTGGAGTAGATTATTACCAGGATGAGATCTCTCCACTGTGGGACCATCGCCAGGTCTGAATTCAATCACCACTTCCATACCAACCAATTCAAAGCAGTGATTACTAATGCAACGTCTGGAATTGTGATACTGATTGAAGATTTGTTCTAGGTCATTCGAGCTGCTAAGTCAGATTCCCGCCTTGCAAACAACCACCTTCCTCCTGACATTCAGAAGCTTCGTTGTCGGGCCTTTTTCCAAGCACTGAGATTTGCTCCCCCAATTGAAGCTCTAGGCAAAGTAAACCATTCTCTCATATTTTCCCATCTTGATCATTATTTCCCCTGAAATGTACACCAAGTGTTGTTTAGATAAGCAAAGATTAACTGATTATCTTCCAGCTATTGGTGGAGCGGATGAGGTCATTTGGGCCGTATATTGCTTTGCATTTGCGCTATGAGAAGGATATGCTTGCCTTTAGTGGCTGCACATATGGTTTATCACAGACAGAATCAGAAGAACTTGCAATGATCAGGCAAGGCCTTAGCATTTATTTATAGTCTTGCTTGTATTTTAACAGCAGTAGATGTTGCCAGCTGTTGAATCTAATTCTGCTCCTGTATCTACAGAGAAAACACAACCTACTGGAAGGTGAAGGACATTGATCCATTAGAACAAAGATCCCACGGGTACTGCCCCTTGACACCAAAGGAAGTCGGCATATTTCTTTCTGGGCTAGGGTATCCATCAAGCACCCCAGTCTACATAGCTGCAGGGGAAATATATGGAGGTGAATCTCATATGGTTGATTTACAATCAAGGTTCCCTATTCTGATGAACAAGGTAGAACAGCTATCATTTCATTTGTTATGTAATGTTTAACACAACCTTTTTTAGTTGGCACTTTGACACATGTTGTGTGCTCCATTGCAGGAAAAACTTGCATCAGCTGAGGAGTTGCGACCTTTCAGCCAATATGCTGCTCAAATGGCAGCTTTAGATTATATTGTTTCAGTGGAGAGCGATGTCTTTATTCCATCTTATTCGGGAACATGGCACGGGCTGTTGCAGGTCACAGACGTTTCCTTGGCCATAGGAAGACAATCAGTCCTGACAGGTACAATCTCAAACCACTGCATTTCTCACTTTTCATCTTGTTCACTAATTGATCTACTTTTGTTTCTGCATCTCATCTTCTTTCTTTGGTCTAGGAAAGCGCTAGTTCGCTTGTTTGACAAAGTTGCTAGTGGATTACTAAAGGAAGGAGAGAGGCTATCGCAAAGGATAATAGACATCCACCAGAAAAGGTATTAAACTGATGATATGCATGGCAACTAACAGACAATGATCTGTGTTTGTTCCTTATTTTTGTTCTTGTTGTATTCTTCAGACAAGGCTCTCCACGGAAACGAAAAGGTCCGGTCTCAGGAACAAAGGGCAAAGACAGGTTTCGGTCAGAAGAGGCATTTTATGAGAACCCTTTTCCTGACTGCCTGTGTCAACCAGGGTCTCCAGCGAGCGATGATTCTCTTGTCAGCATCTAAGCCACAGAGCTAGTCATCATCCTAGAAGATCCCTGGGTTTGATTCCATTGTACATAGAGAGAAATTAAGAAACACATAGAAGGTGCACACTGACAAATTCACACTGATCAGAACTTCTGTTTAGCTGACATCATGCGCTAACTATTAGTTGCCGGGCCATTGTCCAGCTGTGGCTGAATTACTGGCATGGTTGGGCATGTTCAGAGGTCAAAACGGCTGGAGATGGAAGCAGCTGTATAGGGGGCTATACCGCTATAGAGAAGTCACGTGATTTTGGTTGGGATAATTATCTCAATTGCTTGTAAGTAGATGATAGTAATAAACAGACAGATATAGAATTACCGGAGCGGCTTGAAAAACATTTACTCATATATGGGCATTGAGCGCCCATATATGTTCAGTCTGATTAGCAAGGGAACTCACATTTTCTGTTAATTATTCTTGTGGTAGTCGTTGAGCCCGCCTTTTTCAGTAGAAGGATGAACTGAAGTGAACTGGTACTCTCGACACTTTGTAACAGGAGTGGACCTGAGGAGAAAAAACTATATGAATGCAGCTCTAGTTCCTGAATTCCTGTAGTTAAATTGGAATGAATGTGTTGGCTTTCTTCTAATGGTACCGATCTCCCTTCTGTAACATCAGAGATTCTTATCTAGGGTACATAAAAATCACCACAACACAACATCAATTTCGTTTTTCGTACGTGGTTCACTTTACAAAGCAATGTACCAGTGTAATTAACATCGCAATGGGAGATAGATACTCGCATTCGCATTCTAAAATTTCAGTTTCTCAATCAGGGATAACTGGAAGGTGTCTCTGTTTGGGTCAGGTATAACTGAAGCCCAGAGACTCGTGTCTGTTTGCGTCATCATAGATCACGGATTCACCCTTCGCATCAAGTCGCAGTTGGTACAAAAACCCAAAAAGAACTTGAAGCATATAGATGCCGATAAACGTCTACTGTTTCACTCTACGTTATATCTCTTATCATCGTCATTACCATCGAAAAAAACTCGTCAGAGCGAAATACCAAGCAGAAGCAGATGACATGGCGAGCCCTGACGCAATCTGTTGCGTGTTCCAATTTGAGTAGTGAAAACCCCAATGGAATTTCACTCATGCCAGTTGCTGCAGCATGCATATCTCAACCAAAGTTCAGAATCAGCCAAGGATAAACCCACGATTTACACTGCACAAGGCCCAGAAGGACAGGCACCAAACATAGATGTTGATCATCAGTAGCTCAAGTTCATAAAGAATTTCCAAGAAGCCCAGAGAAAGGTGAACATGGCACCAATTGGCATTTCACACCAAGGTTTCAAAACAAGTACACACAGTTTCAATTACAAGAGCAATGCAAGAACCCACAAGGCCACAAGAACACAAAACACAGATAGGATAGGCCCTAATCCGTAACTGCGAATGCCATTACTCATCAGAAGTTCACAGCAAGATCATCAGTGATCATCACCATCCTTCATCTCAGCCTGGTTCCCCAGCCCAAGCCCCACGGTTCAGCGACTCACTGGTTCCCTCCATGCGCCAGCCCAAGCCCCACGGTTCAGCGACTCACTGGTTCCCTCCATGCGCTGCACCAAGTCCAAAACCCACCAGAACTGCTACTCCATCCCGTTACACAACAGAGCACGAATCGCAAAGCAGGAGTCCGGGCCAACTGGGACCGTGGATGGTGCCAGATGCGCCTTCTGGAACCTTCTGCTCCCTTGGCCGCCAAGAAAGCCCCCAGCATTTAAACCCCCCACACTTCCGTCGCTGTCAAGGCATTTCTCTCGCAGCGCACCGCTACAGTCCAAAACCAAAACCCCAGTCGCAGAGAAGAGAGAGAGAGGGGTCCATCCATGGCTTCCGCCGTCGCTTCCAAGGTGGTGGTTCCCAAGCCAAGCGTCATGGACATCCTCGCCTCACCGTCCGCCTCCGCGGGCCGCCTCGCCAACACCGGAGGCGAGCCGCTACGCTGCTCCGACGACAGCCTCAAGGTCTCCACCGGCGAGGACGGTGTCAAGGGCTCCACCAGCAAGGACGGCGTCAAGGTCTCCACCGGCGCGGACGGCGTCAAGGTCTCCAGCGGCGAGGACGGCGTCAAGGTCTCCACCGGTGAGGACGGCGTCAAGATCTCCACCGGCGACAACGGCGTCAAGGGCTCCACCGGCGAGGATGCCACCGCCGCCCGCCGCCGAGAGCACGTTCTCTCCATCCCCACGGTCTTCCCCGGAGGTACATACCGCCTCGCGTTGGCCGTTTTCCCTTCCCCTTGTTCTCTTCCTCGAACCTTTGCTAGCGACAAGAGAATTAGGGACTAGGGAGTGCCACTGATGATTTGGGGTTTTCTGCAGACGACCTGCTCGACGAGGCTGCGATGCTGGACCTGCTGCAGGCGCTGAAGGAGCACGGCGTCGCGGCGCGTCCATGACCCGCTTCTCCCCGCGCGAGTTTCGGGTCTCGAAGGAGGATGGGGACGCGGTGCAGCTGAAGGTGGCGATGCCCGGGCTGGGGAAGGAGCACGTGAAGATGCGGGTGGAGAAGGACGTCCTGGTGATCAAGGGAGAGGGCGACAAGGACTCCGAGGGCGACGACGACAAGGGTCAGGCACGCTACAGCTACCGCATCGGGCTCTCCTCCCAGGCTTTCAAGATGGACCAGATCAAGGCGGAGATGAAGAACGGCGTGCTCGCGGTGACCCTTCCCAAGATCAAGGACGAGGAGCGCAAGGACGTGTTCGAGATCAAGGTCGAGTAGAAGGTGGGGATCGAGTAGGGGTGGGGAACGAATGGGTCCTCTCAGGTCTCTTAGTTGCAGTTCATATCGTAGTTGCAGTGAGCTAGTCGTACTAGTAGTAGTGGTTTCAGTTACTGGAGCAGTCGTTTCTGATGCAGAGGCTGGTGGTGGTGTTGTCTCGTGCCTGATGTGAGGCAGCCATGTTTACCTTTCTGTTCGTCTTGCAAAGTTTAGTTCCCTAGATGGCGATGATCACTGATGATCTCGTGAATCGTGATGAATGGTAATGGTAATGGCATCTGCAGTTAAATGATCGACATCGATATGAGCTTCATCTGGTCCTGTTCATGTGTCTTATTGCATTTTTTACTATCCTTTGTCTTCATGAAGTTGCTTTAATTGTTGGCTAGATCTAAACTGGTGATGTTTGCGAGACGTCATTTGGTCTAAAGCAACCACGCAGTTTCTTGGATGGGTGATACAGATAATCTCGTTTCAGAACTTTAGTTACTGACGATAGGGATGTATTCCTGGTGTCTGTTCTTCTGCTTTTGTTAATTATTGCATTTCTTCATTCTATATGAAATTATGGCCTTGTTCAGTTCGTAAATGTTAGAAAAAGTTGTAACTGTAGCATTTCGTTTGTATTTGGCAAATATTGTCCAATCGTGGCCCAACTAGGTTCAAAAGATTCGTCTCGAACTAGGCTCAAAAGATTCGTCTCGTGATTTACAACAAAACTGTGTAATTAGTTATTTTTTCACTAACATTTAATGCTCCATATATACGGGTAGAAATTGATGTGATGGAGAGAGAGTAGAAAAACTTGCAACTTTGCAAGGAACTGAACAAGGCGTATATGTCTATCTTTGGTTACATCAGAAGCGGCTGCACCGTTCTTGCTTGGAAAAGTTTCATGTGATTTTGATTGGGATAATTGTCTCAATTGCTTGTATGTAGATGATGTAGTAATAAACAGAGATAGAATTACCAGAGCAGCTTGACAAATATCGCCCACATAGGTTTTGAGTCTGATTAGCAAGGGAACTCAGATTTCCTGCTAATTGGTCTTGTCATAGTTATCTTCAGCCTACGTTTTTCAGTAAAAGGATGAACTGGGTACTCTCGTCACGTTTTAACGGGAGTGGATCTGAGAAGAAAAAAAACTCTATGAATGCAGCTTTAGTTCCTGAACTTCTGTAGTTAAATTGGAATGAGTGTGTTGGGCTGTTGGCTTTCATCTAGTTTTAGATGAGCACATTTTGGTACGAAATGCAGTAGTTGGTACCGATCTCTATTCTGTAACATCAAATATTCTCATCAGTGCATTCTATTGCCACTCTAGAAGGCATGCGCCAGTGTAATTTACATCGCAATGGGAGATCGATATTCGCATTCTAAAATTTCAATTTCTCAAGCAAAAGGATAACTGGACGGAAGCCCTTGAACTCGTTGTCCGTTTCCATCCTAGATCACAGATTAACACCTCGCAGTTCGCACCGGCAAGTTGGTAGAAGTCTACATCCATACCATCAGTCTCAAAAAAAAAGGCATATATGCCGAAGAACAATTACTATTCCACTCTATAATTTCTCTTATCATCGTCATTTCCTTTGGAAAAAAAACCTCGTCAATAAAAAAAAGCTGACGAAACATCAAGCATAAGCTACATGGCGAGCCTTGACGCAACTTTGGCGTGTTCCAATTTGAGAAGCCAAATTGAACTTCACTCACGTCAGTTGCTTTTGCCTGCATGTCTCAACCATAGTTCAGAATTAACCAAGGATAAACACATGTTTTAGCAAACCATTGACACCACACAAAGGCCAAGACAGGCACGGAACAAAGATGTTGATCATCAGTAACAAAGCTGTGCCCAAGTTCATAATATATTTTCAGTCATCACCAATCCAAGGACCTCCTCCAAGTTACTACTACTGCATGTGAACCATCTCAAATTCAGATCAAAACAAGTATGCACACAATTTCACTTCCAAAGAATCTCAGATCAAAACAAGTATGCACACAAATTCACTGCCAAAGACCAATGAAAGAACCCGTGAGAACACAAAAACACAGATAGGTCCCATTTGTAACTGCGAATGCCAATCGGTAACTACGAATGCCATTACTCATCAGAAGTTCATAGCAAGATCATCAGTGATCGTCACCATCACGATACCAGAACACCACTCTCCCTCTCGCTAGCAACCCGCAACCTCCTCCATCAGAACCAACTACTCCACCACACCAAAACTACTGGTACTAGCGTACTGCAACTACGGAACTACGAGACCTGCACTGACCAATTTCATTTCCATCCCTTCCCCTAGACCCCTACTCGACCTTGACCTGGAACACGTCCTTGCGCTCCTCGAGCTTGATCTTGGGCAAGGTGACCCTGAGCACCCCATCCTTCATCACCGCCTTGATCTGGTCCATCTTGCAAGTGTCCGCCGGGAACTCGATGCGGTGGCTGTACCACAATGGGGCCTCGTCGTCATCATCGTACTCGGTGTCCTTGTCGCCCTCCCCCTCGACCGCCAGCTCGTCCTGGTCCGCGTCCGCCCATACCTTCACGTGCTCCTTCCCCAGCCCCGGCATCGCCACCTTCAGCTTCAACGCGTCGACGTCCTCCTTGGAGATCCAGCACTCGCGCAATCGCGTCACCCCTTGGCCCTCCATCACCTTCCGCAGCGGGCCCTGGCGCATCGGCTCGCCGCAAGTGTCCGCCAGGCCTGCAAGGAAAACCCAAATCATGTAACGCCCCTCAGCACTCTGCTTCCATGTTCTCCTCTTCTCCACGAGGTTTGAACCAAACGAGCGGAAACGGGGAAGCGACCAGCACGACGCGTACCTGCGGAGGAGAACGTGGAGGCGGAGAAGCCGCGCGAGCGGAGGCGATCGTAGACGGCATCCTCGTCGCTGCTGTACTCCTCCTCGCTGTCGAAGACGTCGCGGCGGAACGGCGCGCCGCCGGTGCTGAAGAGGCGGCGAGCGGCGACGACGCACGCTGGGCGGGGGGCGGGCGCTGCGGCGGCGGGCGAGGGCGCGGACGGCGCGGCGAGGAGGAGCTTCTTGAGGAGGCCGGCCAGCGGGGCGCCCTTGTAGGCGACGGCGAAAGCCATGGGCAGACGTCTCTCGCTAGCCCTCCCTCACGGATTCTCGCGGTGTGACGAGGAGGGTGATGCCAGAAGCCAGATGCCTTGACAGCGACGGGAGTGGGGTTGCTGGGCTGGGGACGTGGGGGGTCTTAAATTCTGGCATGCTGAGCACCGGGTTGCATTGGAAGGTTCCGGAGGATGCATCTGGTCCAGGGGATTCTGCTTTGCGATTCGTGCGGTCCATGAGACGCTGGTGCGGCCGGGTGCACAAGCCCAGGTTTATCTCAAATCAAAAAGAAAAAAAAAAAGGCAGTAAGGTTTTGGACACGGTTTCTACGAAGTCGGAGATGGGTCCAAGAACTCGTAATTTTCCCAAACGAAGGCGTAAACTTTTTCTTTGGCATATTTGATGAGAGGAACGGGGGAACATCGTGTTTAACAACTAAAAGTGGCACAAGCCCTCGGCCAGCCACGGTATCCACGTCAGCTAAAATGTTTCCCACCGTTAGATCTTTTCATTGACGGCCACGATTTTAAGACGCCGCCTCCGCTTTGTCTGTGCGAGCTGGTATATACTACTGCGGCTCCTGATTCCCCTTCCCATTGCTTCTGCTTGCTTCCAGACCCTTCTCTTTGCTCTCTCGTCTCTCCCGAGGCGATAGCGCTGCGGCAGGCGGCGCCGGGGCGGCCTCCTCCCCTCCTCCTCCTCCGTCTCTCTCCCTCCCTCCCTACCGCGCGGCGGCCCCCCTCGTCCTTCTCCTCCTCGCTCCTCGCGTCACGCCGGCTTGCAGCTCGCTGCTAGCGGCGCGCGATGTCGCCACCGGGCCGCGATCGCCGCCGCCCGTGGCTTCTGAAGTGCGTACGGTCGCGGCCCACCGACGCCGCGGCCGGGCCGCTGGGCACGGGCCACGGCATTGCCGGGGCGTGGCCACCCCCGCTCCCTCTCCGACCGGCGCGGCACCCGCCGCCGCGCCGCAGGCAGGGCGACGGAACGGCCCCCGCCGACGCGCCGCAGCGCACCCCGGGCCGAGGACGCCGCCATTCCCCTCCCCCTCCGCTTCCTCTCTTTCCCCGACGTGGCTACGACGACGGCGCCCGCGCCACGGCGGCCCCCCTCTCGCGAAGGCAGCCCCGACACCGACGCGCTCCGCCACGCAGCCCCAATGGCGACCTTGGCGGGGCCCCCAGCAAGCCCAGCAGCTCGCCGCAGGTGCGCTGACACGCCGGGGATACCCGCGCAGCTCGCCAGGCCCCACGCCACAGCCCAGCGCCGGCGCGGCGCCAGCCCACCGCCGCCACCGGATCCAGTGATGGCCTCTCTCCCTTCTTCCTCCTCCCCTTCCCTCGCCGGCTCCGGGATGGGCGTTCATCTGTTCTTGCCACGTCGCTAGGAGCCGTCGCCGGGTCTGGTCCGCCACGGGGCGTGAGCGGGCTCTCACACACTCACGGACACGGGCCGCCGGAGACCAGAGCCGCGGGCCTCGCTGCTTCGCAGACGCGCCACCTTCGTCGCCGCCTCCTCTAACTGTTCCGCTGTTGGCCCTCGGCGGCTTGCCCCATCGGGAGTTGGGCAGGCAGCAAACGAATCTCACACGGTGCCATCAATCCGCGAGGCGGCGACCGCCGGCGCTTGCGTTGCCTGCCCACCCGCTCCCTCCCTCCACACTCCCGCTCCTCCGTGGCTGGGGTGCAGCACGACCTGCACAGGGCACAGGCGCTCCAATGCCCGCTGCTCCACTCTTTGGCTCCTCTGTGTTCATCCCTGGGATTTCTCCCCATATTAAGTTCGCTAGAGTTTGGGCTCCAATTCCTGCTGCTCCAATGCTCTCCGTGTTGATACTTGGAGGTACACATCAACCGAACTACGGCAGCAGAGCTACTGGTCACGCCCAGGTCAATGCCCTGCTATGGTCTCTCCTCCCCAGTTGTAGTGTGTTTTTTCTTTTTTCCTTCACAAATTATTGGTTCCAACTTCAGACAACTGCTTCCTATCTATGCAATGTTAGTAATAAATCTCCTTATCCCCATTACCAATTGTTGTTAGCATGCTCCGATTTTAGCTCGATGTTTTATGATTTCTGTGCAGCTTTCTTTGCGTTGACAAATTGATATGTGTTAATTTGAGGTGCCTCTTGCGGAGATATATAAGAATGAGCATAGTGTCCATTTTAATTTAGCTTCTTAGTGCACTAGAACATCACCTGCTTATACATGTTTTTGGTTGTACTCAACCAACCTACAAAATGCTACTTACATCCTCTTTGATACATTAACAGTTAAAAGCATCACTGTGGAAATCATGGGAGCCTTTCCACAAATTATCTATCGATGTCCCTTCAGCATTACCAGTTAACCTTCAGTCCTTATGTAATCTTCTAAACCTTCCAATATGTGGACTTAATTTGACTTATTTGCACCTGTTTTTTTTGATTTATTTTTCTGCAAATCTGTATGATATAACAATTACTTGTAAAAGCTAATAAATCAGTGCGACAAAATCTTATCCCTTTTTCTAGCATTGGTCCTACAAAAAACACTTCGATTCTTTCAGACTTAGCTCATGTACTCATATCACTACAAAAACAGTGAAACTTTTGTTACCAATTTAAACAATATAGATCACTAGGTTCACCAATTGATTTGCAGTCCTTAAAAAGAAATTTGGGCTAATGAAAATTCGGATGCTCTAAGACAGCTTATTTTTCTCCTCTAATCTTTAGAATGCATGTTGTGTATAAGATGTTTTTTCCCTATAACTGCTAATGCTTTCTTCACTGTTTACATGTGCCCTTTGTGCTCACTCGGCAACCAGCATTGCTATGCCACAGGATGTGCTTTGACACTCACTGTTATGGAGTACCTAGATTCATTTTTTTTTCTGCTCTGTTTGGCCGGCTGCCATTGTTTTGTCGCTAGATTTGATTATTGCGTAGTATATTTTCCTATAAGTGTATGAATCTGTTCTCTGCTGCCATGTTTAAATCTGGTTTTTTTTACTGCACGAATTGAAATACTTCATATCATCTTTATTCCAAAGCAGAGCCTAGAAATATTTAAAAATATGTTAGTATTATCATAACCATCATGACATGATGAGCTGATCTAAAAATTGCCTTCTGTGTGGATCTCTTATCGAAATAGAAGATAAACAGAAGACAGCCTTGATTTTGAGCTTGTATTATGCTTTGTAACACTATACCATGTCTGTTTTATCAAATTGATGTGTTAGCAACACAGAAAAAAAGGAAAATTATTTTTCATACTACATCTGGTACTATGGGATGTCTGTATACTATGGGATGCCTGTATGTGCTATTTCATTTGGAATGGACTTTTTCAAAATTTCCAGTTTGTGGTCCAAACGCCTTCACTTTTTGAATATTTGTGCCTTTTATAGTTGCCGCAAGTTCCGTATACCTTATTTGACATCTATGCACAGAATTTTGACATTTTGATCTTTGAAAAAAATTACCTCTCAGGAATATATGAGGTCTTGGAGTTGAGGGACGGAGGATCTGATTATCTTGGCAAGGGTGTCCTTAAGGTTAGTTAACGAGCTAATTTTTCCATTTCAGCCTGAGGGTACTACACAATAGCTGAGGGTACTACAATAGCTGTATTTGGTATGCGCATGCATCCTTTAGGAACCAACCAACATGTGCATTCTCCAACTTTTACTTGCAATAAAATTGATTAGTGTAACTTATTTCGAGGCTACGATCTAAACTTCAGTTCACTATGTGCTATATGTAGCCTTTGACTTAAAATTTGTATCCGCAGCTTACCTGTGTCAGCGATTGCAACCATTATGTTTTTGATGGGTTGTTTTTGCTTTTCACATTGGGCTAATAAGTCATATTGTCTTTTGCTAGGCTGTGAACAATGTAAACAGCATTATTGAACCACCAATTGTTGGAAAGGTATGTATCTTAGTTTTAATTATTTATGTGATATCTCAATTTTAAAGTTACTTTTGTTGGGAAGGTACATGTATCTCAGTTCTAAAGTTACATGATTTCATTGATGTGATATCTCAATTATAAAGTTACTTGATTCTATGATGCGATATCTCAAATCTAAAGTTACTTGATTTCTGTAATGTCATACCCAAAACACATGATACCTATCTTACTGGTGAAATATATTTCAGGACCCCACTTGAGCAGGTTGAGATTGACAACTTCATGGTCCAAAAGCTTGATGGAACCTCCAACGAATGGGGCTGCTTTGCAAACGAGAAGGTGTCATCCAGTTGATACTTATGTTCCTCAACTTATTCATTTTTCTTTGACGTCATGTTCAATCTATAAAGCTTGGAGCAAATGCCATTCTTGCAGTTTCACTAGCTATGTGCAAAGCTGGAGCTATGGTGAACAAGATTCCACTTTACCAGGAACTTCAAACGTTACTGCTATGATTTATTTTTATGTTGTATGCACAAATTAGAGGGTGTACTGAAAGTTTACTTATTTGCAGCACATCGCAAACTTTGCTGGAAAGAAAAGCTTGGTGCTCCCTGTACCCGCCTTTAATGTGATTAATGGAGGATCACATGCTGCAAACAAGCTTGCCATGCAGGTAACATTCCTTGACAAATCTGATCTTCTGAGTACATGCTTCGACTACACACTCTGTTAACTATTGTACAATAGTTCATCATCCTCCCAACTGGTGCCTCCTCATTCAAGGAGGCCATCAAGATAGGAGTTGAGATGTACCACAACCTAAAGGTGAGCAACTAATGAATCTATTGATGCATCTTAAGTGTGGACCCTAGGAATATGTAGCCAGAACGCTAATGCTTCTGTATGCAAACTTGCAGAGCATAATGAAGAAGAAAAATGGTCAACATGCTTCAAATGTTGGGGATGAAGGTGGTTTTGCTCCTAACATTCAGCTAATACCCATATGTTTTTTTTTTTGCAGCTGTCATAAGGAACGACAACAATTGTTATATATATTTTTTCAAGCTATCTAACATATATTTCACATGATCAGGCCATGATTCAAAATTTGGTAACTTAGTTTTTATATATATCCAAAGAAACCGGCAGAAATACTATCTTGTTTCTATGTTAACTGTAGGGTAACTACAAAATTAATCATCTGTCACAATCTAATTTCTATGCCAACCAATATATGTAGGAAAACAAAAAAAAAAGCCTTGAACTACTGATGCCAGCAATAGAAAAGGCTGGCTGCACTGGAAAGGTACGTCCTCTCTTATCTACTTAGCTTTCAAACAGACAAACCTTTTATGTGTATAGTTGGTTCAACTTATCTGTGGGCAGGTAGTCATTGGAATGGATGATGTTGCTGCTTCTGAATTCTTCAGTGAAAAAAAGACAAGACTTATGACCTTAATTTCAAGGAGGAGGTAAGAATTACAACTACTTATTACACTTCTATAGTTTTATTTACCTATAGCTCTAGCTTTAGCTATTCCTCGTGTGTTTAATCTATATAGGCCTATGATAATACGTGAGCTTTTATTTTTATATTAACGTGTCCTTGACCAGAACAACGACGGTTCAAAAAATTTTCAGGTGACAGCCTTATCTTCTAGAAGTACATAAATTATTATGGTTATCCCTTTCAAATATACTTTCATTTTTCCTGAACATGAAATTTTCATGACATTTTGCTTTATATCATTCAAATGCTTCGACAAGAACTACCCCATGTATACTCAACTGGTGTTGCTAGGCGCGCAGGAGCGCGCTTTGCACTAGTACACCGTTCAAACACATACTACACTCAACGTTGCCAAATATTCATTCATATATAACAGACTTAATAATATAGCCAGCCTGCATCGTAATGACTTCCTCCATCTTAAATTAAATTATAAGACGTTTGACCTGTTTTATTTCAATTTTGATCACTGTTTTATTTAAAAAATTTGCATAAAAATAGTTAAATTTAAGTTATTTTTAAAGACTTTCATTAATAAAGCAAATCACGACAAAAAGAAATGACATTTTGCAAAAAAAAATTGAATAAGACGAAGCGATCAAAATTTCGTGTCAAAAAAGTCAAACATCTTATAATTTAGAATGGAGATAGTACTTCACAATTTAGATCGGTTTATTAAAACTTCGGTAATTTCACATGATTTAGTTTAACCTCATAAAAAAATTCACGTTCCAGATAGAAAAACAGGACTCACACATCTATTGTACATTAATTCCACGTTCCATGATGCAGAGATTTACGTATATATACACAGTAGAAAGCAAACTAAGTAGATGTAGACAGAGTATTATCATATCACACGTATATTCTTTTTTACATGAACCTGCATTCCAGCAGACTGAATCAACCAGTGTTTCCGAGCAAAAGAAGCCAAGAACGGCATTCGGTGAGGATTAGGAAAGAAGAACACGGGGAGCTAACCGAAGATAAACACAGCTTTATAAAGAATGCTGAAGAAATGCAATAATCGACAGGAGCAGAAACAGACACCAGAAATGCATCCCCATCATCAAATTTCACTACTACTCATTCTGAAAAGAGATCATCAGGCATCACCCACTATTTCACTACTACTCATTCTGAAAAGAGATCATCAGGCATCACCCATCCAAGAAACTGCAGGGTTGCTTTAGACCCACAAAGATCATCAGTTTCGGATCTAACCGACAGTAAACACAACTTCACAAAGAGAAAGGATGGTAAATGCAATAATACACAGGGCACAGAACAGCAGGAAGCTCATGTAGATGCCGAACATCAACTGCAGATGCCATTCCATTACCATTTGAAGTTCATCACGAGATCATCACCATACAGGAAACTAAACTTTGCAAGAACAGAAAGGTAAACATGGCTGCCTCCAATCAGACACGAGACACCAACACCACCAAAAAGGCCCCTCGTTCGCAGCGTCTGCTGCTCTGCAATCTGCATCAGAGACGACTGCTCCAGTAGAACTACTACTACTACTAGTACGACTAGCTTACTGCAACTACGATATGGACTGCAACTAGGAGACCCGGGAGGACCCACTCGATTCCCAACCCCCTACTCGATCTTGATCTCGAACACGTCCTTGCGCTCCTCGTCCTTGATCTTGGGCACGGTCAGGTTGAGCATGCCGTTCTTCATGTCCGCCTTGATCTGGTCCATCTTGAAAGCCTGAGAGGAGAGCTTGATGCGGTAGCTGTACCGGGCCGGAACCTTGTCGTCGTCACCCTCGGAGTCCTTGTCGCCCTCCCCCTTGATCATCAGGACGTTCCTCTCCGCCCGCATCTTCACGTGCTCCTTCCCCAGCCCCGGCAACGCCACCTTCAGCTGCACCGCGTCACCATCCTCCTTCGAGACCCACCACCCGCGCGGGGGAGAAGCCGGTCCTGGGCGCCGCGCCGACGGCCTCCGCCAGCGCCAGCAGCGGGCGCAGCTTCTTCGCCTCGTCGAACAGGTCCAGCACGTCTGCAGAAAACCCCCAAACCATCAGTACACACACACACACACACACACTCGCTCTCTCTTTCGCACAGGTTCGAGGAAATAAGGGGAAGGGAACGGCCAACGCGAGGCGGTACCTCCGGAGAAGAGCTTGGGGATGGAGAGGTCGCGCTCAGGGCGGCGGTCGGCGGCGACATCCTCGTCGCTGGAGTCCTCGTCGCTGGAGTCCTCGCTGGAGTCCTCGGAGAAGAGCGTGGGGATGGAGAGGCGGCGGGCGGAGGTGGCGAACTTGCCGGAGGCGGACGGTGAGGCGAGGAGCTCCTTGAGGAGGACGGCCATCGGGACCCCCTTGGAAGCGACGGCGGAAGCCATGGATGGATCCCTCGCTCTCTCTCTCCTGTGTGACTGGGGTTTTGGTTTTGGACTCTAGCGGTGCGCTGCGAGAGAAATGCCCAAGGCAGCGACGGAAGTGTGTGGGGGGTTTAAATGCTGGAGGCTTTCTTGGGGAGGGATGGCCGAGGGGATAGGGCCATCGACGGTCCCAGTTGGTCCGGACTCCGGCTTTGCGATTCGTTCCTGTTCCGGTGGTGGGCTTTCGGTTCAGCAAATGGAGGGATAAACGATTGGTTAGAACCTAGTGCAAAAGTGGTGAAACTGGATTTTAAATTCAAATTTCGACTGGAAGATAGATGAAATATAAATAGGGTCTGTCTACCGAGAACTCAGGTAATTTATACCCAACTATCACCTGAGTGACAGACCACCTTGAATCACCTGAATCTACCACATAAAAACAAATTGAGTGATTCAAGGCTCTATGTCACTCGATTTCTACAACCATAAGATCCACATCAAAGATCAAATGAACACAACAAAACGGATCAAATTCAAATTAAAAATATAAAAAAATACAAATTAAACAGATCAGTTCTATGAAGGGCAAATTAGAAGAAAATCAGCAAAAAAAACATAGAAAAAAACAGATTTAACAAATCAGTTCTATGAAAGGCAAATTAGAAGAAAATCAAAGCAAAAAAACATGAAAGGCAAATTAGAAGAAAATCAAAGAAAAAACATAGAAACATACAAATTAAAAATTTGCAACAACAAACGTAATCGTTACACCCATAAATACAAAACTTACACCCATATCAAAATAGTAAAATATGGCTCGCTGAGATGTAATCTGCTGGGGCACGGGTCACATTCGCACTGCGGTGCGGTGGCGCTGGTGGGCGACGGCGGCACCATGACGACAGGGGCCACCAGGACGAGCGGCGCGTCGGGGTGCGGTGGCACAGACGCGGTATGGTGGCCGCGACAGGCAGCGAGGCATGGAAGGAAGAGTCGCGGGGCACTTGGACGACAGAGCCGCAGAGATGAGTGCCGCGAGTGTGCAGGGTGCAAGGGCATGCGCCCGAGGTGCAGTGGCGCTAACACCGTACGTGGCGTGGTCGGAGGCAATGAAGAAGAGCGCTCATGGAAGAAGACTCGGACGTGAGGAAGGAAGAGAAAACCTGTGAACCAGCGGAATGGAGTAAATTCGGTGGGCCACATGGGAAAGTGGACGGACACATCCAAATCGCGTCCGTTGATAGCACTAGATGAGCGGCATGCAAATCGAGTGACCTGAGCCCGAGAATCACCCGAGCGACGTTTAGATTTTCCCTATAAATAAGTCCATCGATAATCGTTAGTTCTCTATGCCTTCCACGTTGTCTTTTAATTTAACTGCTTATTAGTAAGCTGACGGATAAACAGTACATGTGATCCTTTATATATACTCAAGAGAGTGTTGCACAAATAAAAGGGTCACATGCATAAATACAAGATTCAGTGGGCAAAATAGATTAGTGAAACAGAATAACAAATTTTTAGAACTTGTTTAAGAAAATGAATCCATTTACATCAAGGTAACTGGTTACTAGAAATGTCTGAGAGGTCCATCAAGACAATAAAATTACAACAAACGTATAGGGCATACCATGGAGTTTTTAGGCAGCCTTTGCAAACCAAACGGCAACTCTAACGAGGCACCAAAATCTGTCGCTACCTAATGGTTACATGGAGCATGGTCTATCATCATGTTGGGGATGACATCACAATTACCAACAATTGCCAAGAAAAACATTAGTAATTTATAACAAATAATTGCGTGATTTGCCTGTTTTTAGCAAAGTTATAACCACAGATAGATGAAAAACATGAGTTAATTAGTTATACAGCTATAAAGGCCATGAAGCAATGCAAGCTGATACAATTCTTGAGCTCTCATAACTATAAAAGGCCATGAACCCTTGCTCAATTCTGCTGCTGAACGATGGCAGGATCGCCGACTGATTCCTAGGTTAAACTCGTCATCTGCTTGATACCCAGACTGCGGTATTGATGAGGAGAAGCAATCACAGGTTTAGGAAGAAAAAAAGATTTCTGTAGAAAAGAAAAGAAGATGTATCAGGCAAAGAACAGAATAATCGACCTACGTGCAGTGAGGAACCAGGCTGCTCTGTTGGAAGGCTGGTGCAAGCTGTCAGACAAGACTTGGTAACATTTTTTTCTCTCGAACACGACTTCACGTGTCATTTTCATTAAGAAGAAGGTGGCCGAAAGCACGGCAAATACAACGAGACACGACACGACCACGAACCACGAGAGACAGTGGTTAAAATGGAACACGACAAACAAAAAGAGAGAGAGAAAAGGCCCTCCACCACGCCTAACAACACAAGGCCCACGAAGGGTGGCAGGGGCAGGACTCGGCGTCGAGGGGGCGGCGTGGGCGCATCAACGGAGCCTTCAGGAAGGGGATGACGCCCGCGGACGCCAACTCCGTTGGAACATGCACCCAGGGGATATCTCGTCCCGGCTTGCCCCGACGGCGGCGATCGAGGGAGCGGCGTTGACGGCGCCCTTCAAGAAGGTGATGACATGATCGCCACCGTCGTCGGTCCTAGGCCCTCGGCCCGGGGACATGGTTTTCACCAGCGCTGCCTCGGATTGCTGCTTGCCGCCGGGAAGGCCAGCCATACACGCAGACACAGCCCTATCCGGTGGCGCCGATGGATGTCTTAAGTGGTGTCCGCCGCCAATGCGAACAACGGAGCGGCCAAGGTGGAGGGGAACGCCGGGCGCAAGGTTACCGCCCGAGATTGGCCGAGGCCCGCCTCCCACCGCACGGCAGTGGGGGGGCCAGATCGGCCTCGGTCACCGCGAATGCTCACCCGAGCACCGGGCGGGAGGGCGCCGCCCGAGCGCCGAGCAAGGCACGCTCGGGGAGCACAGGCCCGGTCAAGGTGTGGGGAGGCCGAGGTGGGGCCGGCCGCCGTCCCCCGCCCACCCCCGAAGGGGGTTGGCCAGAACAGCCGCCGGTGGCCGCCACCCCCGGCCTTGACCCACCACCGCCGCCGCATGGCAGGTGGAGGGAAGGCGCCCGGGCCGCCGAGAGCACACCATGGACTGCCCCGATGCGCGCGGGAGTTGTCGCCGGTGGCATCCCCCACGCAAATGACCCGGCCGAAAGCACTCCGCCTCAAGGCCCGGGTGCAACGGCGCAAATCTTGCATCGAGGCTGGTGCCGAGGGCCGCCGCCGAACCACCGTCGGAGTCGCCGTCGGAGGGCTCCACGACGCCACGGCCGCCACAACCCGCCGAGGGGGCCGGGCCGGCGAGCCGGGGACGCGCGGGGGTGGGGGCGAACTCGGCACCACCGCCGTGGGCGCTTGCGGGGGGTGAAGCGGCCGCCCAACCGCACCGGGTTGGGCCGGAATCCCCGCCCGGGCCGCCAAGGCCTCGAACGCCCGCCCCGCCGCCGCCCCATGCGCGGGCTGCCCGGAGGCGACGCCCGGGGCGGGGAGCGAGAAGGGCCGGCCGGCCGCCCGCCCCCGAACCCTAGGCCCCGCCGCCGCCGACGGCGTCGACCGCCCGCCGCCACCGCGAGCCACGGCCCGGCGGGGGGCGAATCCGCCCCGGCGGTGGTCGATCCGCCGCCTGGCTGGCCGCCCGCCGGGCGTCCGAGAAGAGGAGGGGGACGTGAAGGAGAAAGGGAGGGAGGGGCGCGAGGAGGACGCGGGAGGACGCCTTGTTGGGCGGCCCCCGCCCATCGCCGCCCCGCCGGCGAGGAGCAGGGGCGGCCCGGCCGGCCGGCAAGGTGGGGGAGGGAGCTTGGGCGGCGGGGGGGCCCTCGGGTCGCCCCCCCCCCCCGGGGACGACGCGGGGGATGGGAGGATGGACTAAATGAGGCATTCCATCTTGGTAACATTTTTGCATTCAATTTGCTTTCACGTTCCATAATGCTTGCTCTTGTCGTCGATTGTTGCTCTTTGGCATTCTTTATTTATGTTGTATTTATTGTTGGTCACATCTGAAGCGGTCGCAATGCTTGGAAACACTCTACTGTTCACTGTTCTTGTTTGGGCTCGCTGGAATGTAAAAAGAATATACGTGTAAAAAAAAGAATAATTTGCTTATCTCTGCATCATGGAACGTGGAATTAATGTACAATAATGTGGCCCTGTTCTCGGTTTGGAACGTGGATTTTTTATGAAATTAAACTAAATTACTGAGCTTCAATAAACCGATCTAAAATGTGAACTAATCATCATGCAGGATCTATTATAAAGTTCTTTATGAATATTATTTTTTAATTATATAATACAATACAGACACTCTCAATGCACGCACACTCATCTCTATTAACGAACACATGTAAACTCTATCTCGATGAACATCTTCGAAGACTGAGTTGTCAAATCCCTGATATCAACGGGGAAGTCGATCCTAGGATCTCAGGTGCTACTGAGGTTCTTGTAACTACTAAGCTACAGGCTCTTTTGCCCATTATTAATATTTGGCAACATTAGGTGCAGTATTTATGGTTGTGTGCTCTATGCAGTATTTGTGGTTTTTTTAACAACCCTGTGCAGCTTCTGTGATTGTGTGGGTCTTTTTACAACCCTGTGTAATATTTGTGGGTTTTTTACAATCCTATGTAGTATTTGTGGTTGTGTGTGTGAGCCCATACAAGATGTCCCTGGTTCCTCTCATCAAGATGGCAAAGAAAAAGTTGCCCCTTTGTTTGGAAAAAATTGTAGTCTTGTATATCTGTTGGTGGCTATCCAATACCCTTATTCAAACCCTTACACATCTCATTTGGGTACTGTATGGATAATTTTTCATTTTTTTCCTAATAGAAATAGGGAGAGGAGGGTACATGGAGTAGATTATCCATGGATAAGCTTCTAATATTGTTGCCTGCTATAACAAGTCATCTCCAACTAATATCAGTTAATTTCACAAAAAAATTAGGGCGTGCTCGGCTGGCTGGTTCCGGCTGGATCTGGCGAGTTCTCTCCCTCTCGCGTCACTGTGCAACCAGTAGGGAACCTTCCAAAATTTAACACAGCCTTAATGTGTGAACACAAGGTTTTTAATTTTAGGATCCAACTTTTGATGTGAGGCCCACATATATAAGTGGCAACATAAATCCGCAAAAGGTTGACGAATGTTATAATGAGTTCTCCAACTACTTTCAGTTGATTTAGGCCTTGTTCTCTTCCGAAAATTTACGCAAGTTTATCCACTCTCTCTCCATCACATCAATTTTTTACCCGCATGTATGGAGCACTAAATGTAAGTAAAAAAATAACTAATTGCACAGTTTGGTTGTAAATTACGAGATCGAATCTTTTAAGCCTAGTTAGTCCATGACCGAACAATATTTGTCAAATACAAACGAACATACTACATTAAGCTTCGAACGCAAGTTTCTTGCAATCCGAACAAGGCCTTCATGAAAATTTGAAAGTGTGAATGTGATGTTTTTGCTTTTAGGACCTAGTTTTTAATGTGGGGCCTACCAGTCTGTATAAAAGTAGCCCAATGTCATATTGACTCGTCTCAAAAGGTTTTGTTAATTTTACTAAAACTATGTGAACGCAAAGTTTTTTTAAATTTTAAGGTCTAAATTTTATGTAGGTCCCACATGTATCTTGTTAATCTGCACAAAATTGCAAACACTATATTGAAACCAAGTTTCAATTAGTTGCACTAAAATTCTAAGAGTCCAACTTTGATATGCCGTCCACTTGTATACATAACAGATATTTGCCTTAAATATTAATAGAAACTAGTAATTTAGTTCAAAACAATAGAAACTAGTAATAGAAACATGTACATACGTAATAGAAACATGTACATACAATCTAATGGTTTTGGAAAAAATTCAAGGAGGATGAGAAATAAATAACAGATATTTGTATCCTCCCAAGTGGCAGGCTCCAAACTTCCAATCCAACCCACTGCTCATCCCCTCCGCCAAGAAAGCGCAGGCGTAGTACTAGCATTTAATACCCCACGTCCCCACCCCCCAGCCCAGTACCCAACCCCACTCCCGTCGTTGTCAAGGCATTCTCTGGCATCACCCTCGTCACACCGAGAGAATCCGTGAGAGGGGGGAGAGAGAGACATCCTCCCATGGCTTTCGCCGTCGCCTCCAAAGGGCGCCCCGGTGGCCGGCCTCCTCAAGAAGCTCCTCCTCGCCGCGCCGTCCGCCTCCGGGGCCGCGCCCGCTGCCGCAGCGCTCCGCCCCCGCCCAGCGTGCGTCGTCGCTGCCCGCCGCCTCTTCAGCACTGGCGGCGCGCCGTTCCGCCGCGACGACTTGGACAGCGAGGAGGAGTACAGCAGCGACGAGGACGTCGTCTACGATCGCCTCCGCTCGCGCGGCTTCTCCGTCTCCATGTTCTCCTCCGCAGGTACGCGTCGATCGTGCTGGCCGCTCCCCCGTTTCGGCTTCGTTTGGTTCATACCTCGTGGAGAAGAAGAGAGGAACACGGAAGCAGAGTGCTGAGGGGCGTCACGTGATTTGGGTTTTCTTGCAGGCGTGGCGGTCACTTGCGGCGAGCCGCGGTGTCTGGGCCGGCTGCTGGCGCTGATGGAGGACAAGGCGGCGCGCGGGTGCTGGGTGTCGAAGGACGACGTCGACGCGATGAAGCTGAAGGTGGCGATGCCGGGGCTGCGGAAGGAGCACGTGAAGGTTTGGGTGGACCAGGACGGCCTGATGATCGAGGGGGAGGGCGACAAGGACACCGACGACGACGACCTGGCGCGGTACAGCCACCGCGTCGAGGTGCGGCCGGACACCTTCAAGATGGACCAGATCAAGGCGGAGATGAAGGATGGGGTGCTCAAGGTCACCGTGCCCAAGATCAAGCTCGAGGAGCGCAAGAACGTGTTCCAGGTCAAGGTCGAGTAGGGGAAGGGATGGAATCGGTCAGTCCAGGTCTCGTAGTTTCAGTAGTTGCAGTACGCTAGTAGTTGTTGTTGATGATGGAGTAGTAGTAGTTGCTGATGGAGGAGGTTGCGGATTGCTAGCGAGAGGGAGACGTGCTTTTTGGATGGTTCTTGTGCCTGATGATGTCTGAGGCAGGACAGCCATGTTTACCTTTCAGTTCGTCATGTTCTGGTTTCGTGATGGTGATGATCACTGATGATCTTTGCTGTGAACTTCTGATGAGTAATGGCATTCGCAGTTACCGATTGGGACCTTTCTGTGTTTTGTGCTCTTGCATTGCTCTTTGTCTTTGGAAGTGAAATTGTTTTGGATACTTCTTTTGGTTTGACTTTGAGATGGTTCACATGCAGCAGTAGCAACTTGGAGCTTCTTGGTTTGGTGATGACTGAAATTTATTATGAACTTGAGCAGCCTATAGGCTTTAATTTGTGCAGTGTTAGACTGACTCCAACAATGAATACGCAAAAACGAGACCCATTCCCATTTGTGGGTGTCGCACAGGAAAGGGTCCGTGACCCAAAAACGCAGCCTTCTCCAACAGCTGCTGGCGAGCCGCTCCCTCCCCCCCTCCTGTAGCGGCGGCGGCCCCCCGGTCCTCTCCGTCGCCTCCTCTCAACCTCTCCCTCTCCCTCTCTCCCAGATCTGGCGCCGCACCTCCCGCCCTCCCGCGTCGGCCTCCTCCCGGCGTGGCTGCGCCCGGTGGTGGGCCACTACGGACCAGCGGCCGGGATCCCCCCCACCTCCCTTGGGCGCGCCTCTCTCTCCGGCGGCGGTTCCGTCCGGCGGCGCTTCCTCGGCGGCGCTGCCGCTGTCGGCTTTCCAAGCCAAGCCAGGCAGCCGCCCAAGAGGGTGTGGCTCGCCCGGTGGCCAGCACGGCACCGTGGTGCCTCCCCCTCCCCTCCGGTGACTCGCAGCGTGGACCCGCCAAGCTGCTCACGCTCCCTTTCAACCCTTGCGGCGGCGCGACGCAGTGGACGGTCGGCGCAGCGTGGACCCGCTCCCTCCCCACAGCGCCAAAGATTTGCGTCGTCCGCCTTCGGTGACGCTTTTTTGCGTGCGGATCAGAAAAGTACGCATAAAAGTGCGTTCTCCGTTTGGGTCACCTGTTGGAGATTGATTTTAGAACCCAAAAGCACTGTGAAGGATGTATTTTGGGTTTGAGTCTTCGATTTTAGAACCCAAAAGCACTATGAAGGATGTATTTTGGGTTTGAGTCTTCTTGTTGGAGTCAGTCTTAGTAGTTTGCTAACTTGTGTGTTTATCCTTGGCTGATTCTGAACTTTGGTTGAGACATCCAGGTTGCATTAACTGACATGAGTGAAATTTGGGTTCTCAAATTGGAAGTTTGGAACACTGCAACAGATTGCGTCAAGGCTCGCCATCGTCATCTGCTTCTGCTTGATATTAGAGAGTGGAACAGTAGCTGTTTATCAGCATCTATATGCTTCGTGTTATTTTTGGGTCTTGCACTGCCCATTGTTGGACTGATCGTATGGCTGTAGACGTACCGACTTTAACCGTGATTAGGATTGAAACAGACACCGAGACTCAGGGCTTCCAGTTATCCCTGTTTGAGAAATTGAAATGTTACAATGCGGACATCGATCTCCCATTTCGATGTAAATTGCATTGGCGCATGCTTTCTAAAGTGAACCACACACGATATACGAAATTCATGTTGTGTTGTGATAGAATCTTTGATCTTACAGAAGTACAGAACAGAGATCGGCACCAACTGCATTTCGTACCAAAATGTGCTCTCCATCTAAAATTAGAAGAAAGCCAACATATCCATTCAAATTCAGCTGCAGAAGTTCAGGAACTAGAGCTGCATTCATATAGTTTTTCCTCCTCAGATCCACCCCCGTTACAATGTGTCGAGAGTACCAGTTCAATATATTTCATCCATCTACTGAAAAAGGCCGAGTGAAGATGATCACAAAAATAATTAGCAGAAAATATGAGTCCCCTTGCTAATCAGACTCAAACCTATATGGGCGATGTTTTCCAAGCCGCTCTGGTAATTCTATATCTATCTGTTTATTACTATCATCTACCAATTACAAGCAATTGAGACAATTATCCCCAATCAAAATTACACGTCTTCTCTATAGACCTATACAGTTGCTTCCACCTCCGGCCCCTCTTACTTATGAATTGAACAAGCCACTGTTTCCGAGCAAGATTGCAATTTGCAAGAAGCCAAGAACGGTCCAGCCGCTTCAGATGTACCAAAGATAAACGTAGTTTCATAAAGAACGTGACAAGAGCACAAGAAGTCAAGAACAAACACCAGGAATACATTCCCTATCATCAGTAACTAGGTGAGTATTTCACCAGTACTACTAAAGTTCTGAAACGAGATTATCAGTTTCACCACCACTTTAGACCAAATGACGTCTCACAAAGATCATCAGTTTGGATCTAGCCAACAATTAAAGCAACTTTATAAAGAGACAAAGGATAGTAAAAAAATGCAACAAGACACATGAACAGGAAGGTAAACATGGATGTCGATCATTAACTGCAGGTGTCATTACCATTGCCATTTGAAGTTCATCACGAGATCATCAGTGATCATCGCCATTCAGGAAACTAAACTTTGCAAGACGAACAGAAAGGTAAACATGGCTGCGTGCCTCACATCAGGCACGAGACACCACCACCACCAGCCTCTGCATCAGAAACGACTGCTCCAGTAACTGAAACTACTACTACTAATACGACTAGCTCACTGCAACTACGATATGGACTGCAACCAGGAGAACTGGGACGACCCATTCGATCCCCACCCTACTCGATCCCCATCTCCTAATCTCCTACTCGACCTTGATCTCGAACACGTCCTTGCGCTCCTCGTCCTTGATCTTGGGCAAGGTCACCACGAGCACGCCGTTCTTCATCTCCCCCTTGATCTGGTCCATCTTGAAAGCCTGGGAGGGGAGCCCGACGCGGTAGTTGTACCGTGCCTGACCCTTGTCGTCGTCGCCCTCGGAGTCCTTGTCGCCCTCCCCCTTGATCACCAGGATGTCCTTCTCCACCCGCATCTTCACGTGCTCCTTCCCCAGCCCCGGCATCGCCACCTTCAGCTGCACCGCGTCGCCATCCTCCTTCGAGACCCGAAACCCGCGCGGGGAGAAGCCGGTCATGGACGCCGCGCCGCCCTCCTCCGATAGCGCCAGCAGGAGGTCCAGCATGTCTGTAAAAAAAACCCAAATCATCAGTGCTCTCTCTCCCTCTTTCGCTTCGCCAACCAGGTTCGCGAAAACAAGGCAAGGGAAAGGGAACGGCCAACGCGAGGCAATACCTCCGGTGAAGAACTTGGGGATGGAGGGGTCGCGCGCACGGCGGCGGTCGGCGGCGGCGTTCTCGGCGACGCCGGTGGAGCCCTTGACGCCGTTCTCGCCGGTGGAGACCTTGACGCCGTCCTCGCCGGTGGAGCCCTTGACGCCGTTCTCGCCGGTGGAGACCTTGACGCCGTTCTCGCCGGTGGAGACCTTGACGCCGTCCTCGCCGGTGGAGCCCTTGACGCCGTCCTCGCCGGTGGAGACCTTGACGCCGTCCGCGCCGGTGTAGACCTTGACGCCGTCCTTGCCGGTGGAGACCTTGATGCCGTCCTCGCCGGTGGAGACCTTGACGCCGTCGTCGGAGCAGCGTAGCGGCGCGCCTCCAGTGTTGGTGAGGCGGCTGGCGGAGGCGGCGGACCGTGGGGCGAGGATGTCCATGAGGCGTGGCTTCGGAACCACCACCTTGGAAGCGACGGCGGAAGCCATATGGATGGACCCCTCTCTCTCGCTCTCTCTTCTCTGCGATTGGGGTTTTGGTTTTGGACTGTAGCGGTGCGCTGTGAGAGAAATGCCTTGACAGCGACGGAAGTGTGTGGGGGTTTAAATGCTGGGGGCTTTCTTGGTGGCCAAGGGAACAGAAGCTTCCAGAAGGCGCATCTGGCGACATCCACGGTTGCGGTTGGCTTGGACTCCTGCTTTGCGATTCGTGCTGTCTACCGTACCTGTTCCGGTGATTTTTGGAGGTTTGGTTCAGCGGAATGAGTGAACCAGTGAATCGCTGAACTGTGGGGCTGGGGCTGACGGTTCCAGTTTATGACAATTTTTTTATTAATAATACTGCATGCTTGTTACGTGGACGGTTTGATATGCCAATTTTCTGTCTCTTTTTAACTGTTGCTTGTGTTTTTAGAGAAACAACTGCCGATTGTGGCACGAACACTCAAAACGATAATTAAATAGAGATGGAGGGAGTAGGATGGAACCAGGTACGTGTGCAAAAGTTGTGGAACTGGATGTTAGATTCAGAATTTGACAAACAAATAAGATGAAATATGGATCAGTCCACCATAGATCTTTTGTTCTCTATGCCTTCCACGTCGTCTTTTGGTTTAACTGCCTTTATTATAAACCTGAATGATAAAAGGATTATCATGTACAAATACATGTCATCCTATATACCTTAGAGTTTTGCACGAATATAAAAGGTCACATGCATAAATACAAGTCTCGGTGGGCAAAATAGAATAGTGAAACAAGCTAATAAATTTTAGAACTTAAGTAAAATCAATCCGTTTACATCAAGGTAACCGGTTTCTAGAAATGTCTAGGAGGTCCATCACAATTACGCAACAGTATTACAACGAAATATATAGGGCCTAGCATGGAGTTTTTAGGCAGCCTTTAATTTGCAAACCAAATTCCCTAACACAAAGCACCAAAATCTGTCACTGCCTAGTAGTCACATCGAAATCACGCTATAGGGATGACATCACAGTTCTCAACCATTGCTAGGAGATGCATCAGTAATTCGGCACGAGTTATTGGGTGTCCCATATATATTTTTAGCGAAGTTATAACCACAAAAAATTAAAAAAAAACATGAGTTAATTAGTTGTATAGCTATATAAAATGGCCATGAGTCAATGCAATGTTTGTTTTGATCTTTTATAGAAGAATATATAACATAACATCAATTGCTGGTAGTGCGCGCGAGTGGTAAGTGGTTGCCTGAGGTGTTAATTGACAGTGTGTCTCTCGTCTCCCTTCTTTGTGCAATAGTAGAGCCGTAGAGGAGAGATGATTACTGAATTAGAGGTAGAAGTGGACCAAGGTGATGTGGCTTCACCAAATCATAGATAATTCTTATAGTTGGTTTCTCCTATTTGTGTATAGTAGATAAATGGGTAAGTCTTGTTTTCTATTTGGAACGTGGATTTTTTATGAAGTTAAAGTAAATTACTGATAAACCAATCTAAAATGTGAACTGATCATGATGTAGGTGCTATAATAAAGTTCGTTATGAATATTATTTTTAAATTACACAGTACAACACAAACACTCACAATTCACACATACTTACCTCTATAAACGCACGCATATAAACTCTACCTCGATGAGCAGATTTGAAAAACGAGCCGACAAACACTAGTACCGTAGTATTTGTGTTGACGGTGGGGTTTCATTTTTACAGGCGGTTTTAGTTGACAAACGCCTCTGCAAATCGACCAGCGCTCCCCGGACTTAGAACCGCCCGGTGGAAAAGTAATATCACTGGCGGTTCATTATGCCAACCGCCCGTGCAAATGGTCACATTAACACTGGGCGGTTTGCCTAATGAACCGCCCGATGATAATGACCATTATCACTTTGCGGTTGCTAACACCGGCCGCTGTGAAAACATGGGACATTTTCACGAGGCGGTTGGTTTATGTCAACCGCCTGTGCTGTTATTCAACTATATATACCCACCTTCTTCCTCCTCTCCACCTCCAACAGAGCGTAGGCCGAGCACTTAGCCATGGCTGGAGCTTTGGAGGTCAGTTTGAGCCAATACAAGGGGAGAGGTTTTGATCCTGATTTCTTTGGAGGAGGTAGCTAAAAAGGTTAGTTTATGTGTTTCTTGCCTCATTTCCTTCTTTTTTTCCTTAATTCCCGCCACTTTAGAGATCTAGGGTTTCACCTCAAGAGAGAGAAGAGCTCAAGAGAGAGAAGAGTAGCTAGGTTTTTTCTTCAATAATTCTAGTCACTTTTTATTTAGGGGTTCACCTTTTGTAGCTATGGTTTATCTTTTTTAAGTTTTATTAGCTACTCTTATTTAATTGTTTAGTGTTATTTATTTATATTTAGTTTAATTAGCTGGTAGTGATATTTTTAGCTAGGTTGTTATTAATTAATCTAGTTTTAGTTATTTTTGAATTTTTCTACATCTTGAGGCTTTGAATTAGTTTTTGTTTAATTATTTAGTTATGTTTCGTTAAATTAAGTAGTGGTGAGGCTTTTATTAGGGTTTTAGTTACTAGTCTCGCTTTAATTTTTTTTGGTTTCATCTAAAAAATTGTCAATTCTTAATTATTTTGTTATGTTTATTCATATTTAGTTTAATTAGCTAGTAGTGATGCTTTTAACTAGGTTGTTATTAATTAATCTAGTTTTAGTTATTTGGAATTTGTCTAGATCTTGAGGCTTTGAATTAGTTTTTGTTTAATTATTGATTTTTGTTTTTTGTTAAATTAAGTAGTGTTGAGGCTTTTATTAGGGTTTTAGTACTAGACTTGCTTTAATAGTTTTGGTTTCATCTAATAAATTGATGCTTTAGTTTTTTGTTATATATTGTTTAATAAAGTTTTTCTTTGGTTATTTTATTAGTAACTAGTCTTGTTCGGATATGTACTATTTCAGAAATATACAAGTGAGGAGTCATTTTCATCTATATATACTCTTTTCGAGCAGTATCTTGGTCATATAAAGGTTAGTTAATAATTAATATAAATAAACATCTATGTCTACTTTGTAGTGTTTACAATATATAAATCTACTAAACTTTTTAACAGTAACGATGGATAGAGCCTTACGGATGTATAACTTAGGCAGTAGATCCATTATACATACACGAGGTTCAGAAATTTATCGATCTTTGCGAAAAACCATGCTTTGAGAACACGAAGAGAGACACATATATTTGCCCTTGCTCAGTTGCGGGAATATTGTTGTTTATGAAGACACAAAACCAATCTTAAATCATTTGGTCTGCCGAGGATTTATGGAAGATTACTTGATTTGGACAAAGCATGGAGAAGGTAGCTCTACGCCGTATATAGTTGGAGACTCTGCGAACCTCGAGCGAATGGCCCGGATATGCTTGTTGATGATATTAGTCGGTTCCTACATGAGACTCATCAGCATTGTCTCCAGCCAGTGAACATGTTGTGCCTGATTTTCATGATGATGCGAATGTTGGAGGAACCAAGGACAACAGAACTGAAATGATGGATGAAGATGCGGGCCGATTCTGCACTATTGCGTCGTCATACGAGATCCATCAATGTTCTTTATGAAAGGTATGGAGGCCTTGGAGAAGGCAGCAAGCGAGCCATTGTGCGATGAGACTAAAGGTTGTACAAAAGAGTTCACAACTTTACGGTGCATCTTTGAAGGCTGTTGATGTTGAAAGCAAGATATGGATGGTCCGATGCCGGCTTCGATGCATTATTGAGTACTCTCGGAGATATGCTTCCAAAGGAGAACAAAGTGCACTGCTAACACGTACTATGCAAAGAAGCTAATCAGTCCACTAACTATGAGTGTCCGGAAGATCCACGCTTGTCGAAATCACTTTGTATTCTATATCGAGGTGATTACAAAGACTTGGACAAGCTGTCCAAATTGTGGTGCAAGTCGGTACAAGGCGAAAAAAAGACTATCTACAAGAAGAGAATGCAGCCTCTATTTCTAAAGGGAAAAAAGAGAAAGAAGACTCAACGAGTTCAAAACCCTACACTAAAAAAAAAAATGAAGAAAGAAGACTACTACGCCGAGAGAAGGGTTCTGCTATGGTCATGTGGTACCTTCCGGTAGTAGATCGGTTGAGGTGTTTGTTCGCAAACCACGAGGGGACCTTGAGCTTATGACTTGGCATGCTTCGATAAGCACAAAGTAGATGGTAAGCTTCGACATCCTGCGGATGGCAAGCAATGGCAAAAATTCAATGAGGACCACCCGAAATTTGCTAAGGAGACAAGAAATGTCGGGTTCGCCTTTGTGTACCGATGGAATGAATCCCTTTCTTTGAAAGGAAGCGATAAGCACGACACATGGCCGGTGATCCTCACCATCTACAATCTGCCTCCACACTTGCTACAAAAGCGAAAATATCTTTTTGCTAACCATTCTTATTTACGGACCTACACAACTTTGGTGTTGACATGGATGTATTCTTGGAGCCATTAATGGAGGAAATGAGAATATTATGGGATCTGGTGTCGCCATGTTAGGCGAATACCGGGAAAAGAGTCATTCACACTAAGAGCAATTATTTTTGTTACAATCAACGATTACCCGGCTCTCTTTGTATTGTCGGGGGGGCAGTTCAAGGGCAAGGTTGGTTGTGTAGTATGCTTGGATGAAACATTTTATGTGTCCCTCGGTGCCTCCAACAAGATAGTGTACATGAGACACAGGCGTTTCTTATCACAAGGTCATAGGTACCGCTTGCGAAAAGATGGATAAGTACTTTGACAATCATGATGAACTAAGGTCCCTTTGCTCCATCGGGTAATAGTAAAGGTCCGCAGTATATGAGATAGTTAAGAACATCAAGTTTGTATTTGGTAAGAAGACAAAAGATGGAAAAGTAAGAAAGGATATAAAGCCAACTCACGGGGCTACATTCAAGAAGATGTCAATTTTCTTTAAGTACTTGCCATATTGGAAAGAGCTTGACGTCGACACGCGGTTGATGGTATGCACATCGAGAAGAATGTGTTTGAAAGCATAATTGGTACCTTGCTAGACATAAAGTGCAAGACAAAGGAAGGATTGAGTTCACGTCGGGACACTGTCAATTTGAATATAAAACCTGAACTTCACCCGGTATTGCTAGATAATGGAAAGTACCACCTCCCGGCGACAAGCTACAACTTGAGCACGAGATGAGAAACATGCCATGTGCGTGTGGTTGAAAAAATTGAAAGTTCAATTGGATTACGCTCCAACATTAAGAGCATTGTGTCAATGAAGGACCTTACAGCGACTAACTACAACTCACATGATTGTCATGTGATCTTGACAACAACTTTTCTCCCTATTGCCATCGGGGCTATAAGTCCGGTGTTCTTAAAGATGGCAATCACACGGTTGTGCTTCTTTTTTAACGAGATATCACAAAAGGTAATTGATCAAGAGCGGTTGGAGTCTCTTCAAGAATTTGCGGCGGAGACATTGTCACAACTTGAGATGTGTTTCCCGCCTTCTTTCTTCGATATAATGGTACACCTTGTCGTGCATTTGGTGCCACAAATACAGGCATTGGGTCCCATGTATTTGCATGAGATGTGGACATATGAGCGTTTCATGTCAATTCTTAATGGATGCGTAGCCACTCGTGCTCGTCACGAGGCATCTATGATAGAGGGGTACACTACCGAAGAGGCCATTGAGTCAGGAGGTCCATTACGCAATAATTGCCTAAAAGACCAAATTGCAATAGGTTTGCCTCCGTCTCGACATGAGGGTAGACTATATGGGTGTGGGAGGATGGGTCGGAAATCATTCATCCCGTCGGACTACAATATTGTCCTCGAGGCGCATCATAGCATCCTACATCGGCTCTCAATAATGGATCCTCGATCAAACAACACATACAAGAGCTAAGTGATCGGAACCACGGGCAAGCAGAGGATTGGGTATCGAAGGAACATAAGCGTCGATTCACGACATGGCTAATGGAGCGAGAACATTCCAAATGGAGACACAATTGAGCAACAAACTATCAAGAGGTTGGCGGTTTGGACCATCTCGCCGAGTCACATCATGGCGGACCTTTGACATTAGTGGCTTCACATTTTGTACTACTTCTAGGGACAAAAAAGAGCATGGCGCAAAAGCAGTGGTGTTCGTTGCGAGGCCATAGATGATTCGGATGAAACTGCTACATACTTTGGCTTCATTGAGGAGATATGGGAACTAGACTATGATTCATTTAAGGCGCTTTGTTTTCGATGCCAATGGATTGATGACAACCATATCACCGTGGACAACTATGGCTTGAGAGTTCTTGATCTAAGTAAAGTAGGCTACAAGGATGATCCTTGGATCCTTGCTAACCGTCTTTGCCACAGGTCTTCTATCTTTGAAACAGATCCTTTGTAAAGAAGAAGAAAAAAAGTAGCGACAAGACCAAGCATATAGTTCTTCTGGAAAGCGACAAGCTATAGGAGTTGATGGTGTAATTGACCTAGATGACTTCAACCACTTCGGACACATGTCTCTCTTCAATGATCATCAAGTAAAGATTAGAAATGTTGAGCGAAATATCTCCAAGAATTCATTACCATGGAGTGCGCCACGATGGAGAAGGAAGAATAGTAGGCTGGCTAGCTAGATTTTGTATTAGTTAAGTATTACTCAATGTCATGTGTAACAATTTATCGGTAATTTGTACTCATAAATTCGTATCTCTTCGTATTGCTCTTCAACTTATTGAGGTCTTTTTTGTTTCTACTTCTTTAAGTCCTTTTCTTTCAGCTTGTTCAATCGTGATAGAAATATTCTTCCTCCTAATATTGTATGTTTTCTATATTCTAAAAAGTAATATCCTAAAAGAAATATTGTATACTCTAAATGAAATATCTTATATCCTAAAATAACTAAAAAAATATTCTAAAAAAAAATATTCTATACTCTAAAAAGAAAATAACCTAAAAGAAATATTCTATATAAAAAGAAATCCTAAAAAAGAAATAACCTAAAAAAAATAATAACTAAAAAGTCTAAAAAAGAAATATCCTAAAAAAATATATAAAAAGTAAAAGAAATATTCTATACTCTAAAAGAAATATCCAATATCCTAAAACCTAATTCAATTCTATAACTTTTCAAAAAAAAATAACCTAAAACCGGAAAGCATTTACACTGGCGGTGGTCATTACCAACGGCCGGTGTAAATATTATTTTCAACAGCGGGGATCAATACAAACCGCTGTGAAGACCATTTTCACAGGCGGTGGTCATTACCAACCGCTGTGAAAATCATTTTCACAGATCATTCATTACCAACCGCTTTGTGGTGGTCATTACCAACGGTGGTCATTACCAACCTTTGTGAAGACCATTTTCACAGGCGGTTTATATTGTTATCCGCTGTGAAAATGAATTCCCCTATATAACAAGCTACTTGGCGGGACTTGTGAAAATTTCAACTCGGTGGGCGCGTTTCCTTTGCAATCCACGCCGCCCGGCTGCCAAAATTCGGCGCCCGGCGCCGCCGTTGAGTCATAGCCGCTTCCGAGGAGCTCCGGTCCATTCAGCGCCGCCGCCGCCGCCGTTCCGCCCGCTGCCCGGCGCCGTGGGCGCGCGCGCCCGCGGTCGAGTCAGCGCCGCCCGCCCGTCAAATTCGGCCCGAGCTCCACTTCTACGCCCGCCCGTCGAGGTGGCGTTAACTTCTCCGTCGGCGATATGTTGCCGGCGTGGTGGCTGGGCCGGCGGTGCGGTGGCGTGGTCGCGGCGGCGGTGCGGCGGCGGCGGCGTCGTGCGGCGATATGGCGCCGTTAGAGGCGGCGGCGGCAGCGCCTTGGCCAGGCGGCTCACAGGCGCCAAAGCGGCTCATAGCGGCCCCGGAACATCGGCGCCCGGCCCCCCGGCCCGGCCCAGCGGCCGGCCGGCGCGCGGCGGCCTTGCAACAACGCCCGCCCCGCCCTAGCCAGGCTGGGCCTCTTGGGCAGCTACCGTGTTGGGCCCTTCTTGGGCCCTCAATGGGTCAGCCGGTGGCCTTTTTTTTTTTTTTTTTTTTTATTAAAAGTAATAGTGACAATAGGAGTAAATGACTTAGAAAAAAGCTAGAAATATAATGTAAATGATTTTTTCCTTTATAAATATTAGAAATATTTATTATTGTAAATGACTTAGAAAAAGCTAGAGATATATTTCTTTTCGGTTTTAAATATTATAAATGATTTCTTTTCTTCATAAATATTGGAATTGTTTATTATTGCAAATGACTTAGAAAAAGCTAGAGATATATTTCTTTCCTTCTAAAATATTGTAAATGACTTAACATTTATTAGTGACTGAGTACTTAGTGGTTGTGTTAATATTTTATGTAAATTCTATTATTTCCTAGTGTATGTAGAGAGTGCCTACTGTATGTACTAATATTTTATGTAAATGTAATAAATATTGTTGCTTTCTAGTATTTCCTTTATCATATGTGTGATATTAGCAATTCTAGAAAAGCAATGATTATTGTATGTGCTAAGTACTTTCTCTCCAATGACTAAGTACTTCCTTTATCATATGTGATAAGTACTACGAGTACAATGATTACTTCTAGGTTTGATTTAGTGTGTTATTGACTTAGTGTACTAATGACTTATCATTTTTTACATGACTTAGCATTACTAAATAGAAGATGACTTCTCCAAAATCCGGAGAGCATCAGATGACCAGTAGCGTAGAGTCGCCCAATAAGGTTGCTACACCCTTGGACCAACGGTTAGTATGACACAATTACGTTTCTTTGGAGCGATGACTTATAGAAATGAAGAACTCACATACTTATTGGCCTTGCATTTTTAGAACTACAAATCCTCGGGCACAAGAAGAAGAAGAAGAAGATTACCATGGTGACATGTTAGAAGAAGAAGAAGATGACGGAAACCGAAGTGATCCATGCCCTAGCATAGATAGACAACGTCAGCGTAGTGTAGACCCAGTTATGATCCGACTATCGATGAGGTGCAGTCATTACATACATGCCAATGTTTTCATTGATCCCGTAAAAATAGGCTCCGCTCCATGATGCGTTGTAAATATCGTGTAGGAGGTTTTGTCTCAATTGCGGGAGATTCTAGCCGAGGAAGAAGAAGTGCCGGAAGGAGAAGCCCGAAAACAACCGAGACAACCACCTCGAAGTCAAGGAAAAGGAAACGCCGCGGATCGAAAACGAGGTGAAAGAGGGGCGAACAAGTGGCGGAGGCTTGAGACCTATGTTATTCCCGACATAAGCCCAAAAGGAGAGCCATTAGTGTCGGATGCGGTGGCGGCCAAAATAAGAAATGCGATTGGTTTCTTGGTCGGGGATAAGCTTGACATCACAATCCGAGAGGTGGGCGGATGTGACCGTAGCTACGAAAAGACTTATGGAGAAAGTTCGGTGAAAGGTTTGTCATCCCTACGGGGGGCCCGATAAAATTGTGAAAAGTATTTCTTCAAGCGGGTTGCAACGTCATTCGAAACTATAGATCGGAAATGAATATCAAATATCTGAAGAAGGGTAGGGATCCAACGAGTAAGTATAAGATCACCGCTACTCGGTGGGCGTGTTCGGGGCTCGAAAGGAAGATCCAACTTTCCAAGCCAAGAGCGAAGCCGCTTGAGCTAGCAAAGAAGAACAAGTACCACCACCACCTTGGCACGGTGGTTACAAAAAACAATTCGAAGTGGCGGGCGGCGGAGGAGGAAGAGCTCAAGAAACAAGGCAAGCCTGCCCTCTCGGAGGAAGTTGGTGAGAGGGCGGCGGGTGGGCTGAAAAGCTAGAGGAACAAAACAAACTTCTACCGGTTTGAACTGTCCCGATGAAATGACACCGACAGTAGAAAAATTGTGGAATTGGCCGCGGATGTCAAAGAGGAAGATTCAAGCCACAAAGGGAGAGGGACATCTTGACTATAGGTCTAGGCAACCACGAGCATCACAGTGGGTAATGCGAGGAATATCATCGAAGAGGGGATGGAAAGAGGGATTTGGTGAAGAGTGGTTGGGCATGTACAAGAAAAAAAGATCGATACAAGGAACATATGAAAGATTTCTATGAGGAGCAGGCTAAGGAACAATTCAACAAAATGATGTCGATTTCCTAACAAATCCTGATCCTAAGATAATCTGAAAGCTAGCTAGTGCAATGTACGTTCAACGACCAAGCACACAAGGTCCGGATCTGCGGATCGTCCCCGCCACGACAAGCGGTGGTCCTCGGGAGATGATTCTGCCATGTCCACACAATCACACTGGCTTTCCAAGCGGTGTGGGGTCTCACGGGCAACAAAGACCGCTTCCCGGTGGATGATATCGAAGCACCGACACCACGCAAATTCTTGTCTGATATGGTATGAAGCATGTTCGCAAAAGGAAGTTGCCACGGGCTTTGCAATCCCGGGGCGTGACTACCACCATACCATCATACGAGAAAAATGCTGCGGGGTAGAAGTGCATACGGTCGTCCACGGCTATGAGGAAGATGTGCTTGAAATTCCGGGCCCCGACAATGTTGAGACACTCGGACGGGGCCATTAACACTTTCATCCTATGGCCTCGGCGAGGCGTGGAGTTGGCGCGACCACCACAACCGCGGCAACCACCAACCGCTGAAGTGTTGCGGAAACTCAAGAGTCACGGCATGTGGGAAGTTGTTCGGACCCAACCCGATATCACCATGTCCCCAATCTCCTCCACCTAATATACAATCACCGCTAGCCAATCTGTTGAAACCCCACGGTCATCACCTAAACCTACGGGATCTCCACCACCACAAGCCAATCCTATTGAAACCCCACCATTCAATGATCCGGCTCGTGCTTCCCCACCACCTCATGACCTCGAACAATCGCCTTGGACACCACCACCGCCCCCCCAAAGATCCAAGAGCCACCAAAGAAGAAATTTTCGATTCCCAAATTGATCTCCCCTTTCGAGCCAAAGAGGAAAAGCTGCTTTGGAACCGCCGGGGTTTTTATCGGGGGATTGCACAAAGCCGCAAGTCAAAGATCGTTGACTTAGGCTGAGCGGGGAGAGGTCGTCAAAAGGCCGAGAGATCAATGTCTTCTGGTCGGGGAAGCCCACATGGGAGGATTATGAAAACGTCCACGACAGGATACATGCACCGGGCGGGGCCTCTCCTTAGTTGGGAAAAAGCGAAGAAACTACCGGTGGTATAAAAACTACATGATTGGTATATGAGGAGGCTGCCTGCCGGCATCGACCACGATCAAATAAGCATACCACCCTCTGCTTTTAGAAGTGAGCGAGATACCGCTTTTGTAACCTTCGAAGACATTTGGTTGATGATAAACCTCAAAAGCGGCTCGATGTTCAGCTTATAACATTATTTGCATTGTAAGTCTCACTCGTCCTAACATGTTCATCCTTTAGTATTATTGAGTTGTATTACTAAGATATCCCTTTGATGACATGCACTTGTGCCATGCGAGAATGGAATATGATAAGGACGAGACCACTTACGGCCTGGACCAAACAAACATGAAAGCAAACGAGGCGGGTACCTTAGCCCAAAAGAAAATGCTGTGAGAACGAGCACACCTTCCGGATTGGTCATGACATTGATGAATTAAAAGGATTAACAGAAAAAGAAGTGCCAAAGAAGATAGAAGAGTTGGAGAAGAGACACGAGGCTATCTACGCCGCATACATAGGAAATGCATTTCTTCAATTCCAAAAGCAGGGGAAGTGGTAATTGCACCATACAACCGGGTAAGTCGAGTGTATATATAAAAATCACGTTAACAATATGAATAGAAACACATGACAATTCTGGTCCATTCTTGCGGCGACCACTTTGGATATGCTTCTATATCTATCTTAGGGACGGAAGGATCTTTGGTCTTTGACTCTGCAGATTATAGACACGAAAGCTATGCAACGATCACGACCATCTTGGAGCGGTAAGCTAACACCTTGTATACATACTTTTATAGCTGAAAGTTACGAAAAACTAACTAATTCTATTTGAGACCATAGGATTTACAGGTGGTACAAGATCAAGGGTGGGAAGTTCGACTTATCCGAGAAAGGGCGAGGAACTAAGAATATTTCATAAGCGGCCCGGTAAGTAAGATATGAAGCGGATCATGTATGTACGATGCGTAGTTAAGGCGATGTTGCAAGTCAATAACAACTTCTCCTCTATGTAGTGCCACAAGCAACCACGGCTCCGTACAACTTTGTGGATTCTACGTGTGCGAGTTCATGAGACTAAGCGGACGGTACCGCAAAAAACCCTTATAAGGTATAACAAATAGTCACGCTATATTAATGTCGTTACCAAGTGCAAACATATGATGTCTACAAACTTCCTTTCCGGGCGGTTGCGAGAATCATCAAGCCCAAACACCTCACGGAAAAAAAAATCTATATGAAATAGTCGAGGATCATTGCTCCTTCATCATGAAGGAAATCATTCCAAGCGAGGGAAATACCACGAACCGGATAGCGTCTTAGCGAGGCCGAGTTCGAGGCGCTAAGAGAGATTAGCGCTCTCAAACTAAGTCGAGATGATTATTAGAATCATCATATCATTTGCGATGAAAAACTTTGTTGTCGTGGCCACAAAATAAGCTGTGATGAATACTGATGTATATATAAATGTTGTAATTAAATTAAATTGTTAATGGTGTGTATATGTATATAATTATATTGGTCCTTTGTAGCATAATTTAATAGCCTTTTGTATTCCTATCATTGCATGTAAAGATCATTGACATAAGAATAGAGAGAGACAAAGGGAGAGGGAGAGGGGACGGGGGGAGGGAAGGAGGGCGTTTCACATTTACAAATTCAAATTTAAAACTGGCGGGAAAAATATTTTCCGCAGGGCGGTTGGCATAACCAAATAGTATTTCCAATCGGCTTTGCTTGCAAATAATATTTCATTTCCAGGGCGGTTTGTCAACCGCTGTGAAAATTGATTTCCGGTGAAAATACTATTTTCACCTCCCGCAGGCGGTACCCTAGAACGCTGTGAAGAGGCGTCTGAACCGCCTGTGAAAATGCTCTTTGTACTAGTGAAATCCTCGAGATTAACAGGGGAGTCGATCCTAGGATATTAGTGTTATTGAGGCTCTTGTAATCACTAGGCTATAAGCCCTTTTGCTTGTTATGAATATTTGGCAACATTGGTGCAATATTATATAGTTGTGTGCACTGTGCAGTATTTGTGGGTTTTTTAACAACCATGTAGTATTTGTGTTTGTGTGGGGGTTTTTTCAACCCTGTGCAGTATTTGTGGGTGATGTCCCCTCCATTTCTCTCATCAAGATGGCAAAGAAAAAGTTGCCCCTTTGTTTGGAGAAAATAGAGTTCTTGTATATCTGTTGGTGGGTATACAATACTCTTATTAAAACCCTTGCCCATCTCATCTGAATAGTGTATAATTTTTCATTTTTCCTAATAGAAATGGGGATAGGAGGGTACGGTGAGTAGATTATCCATGGATAAGCTCCTAATGTTGCTGCCTGCTATAACGAGTCATCTGTAACTAATTTCAATCAATTTCATAAAAAATTTAAGGTGTGAATGCAAGGTTTTCAATTTTAGGGTCCAACTTCTGATGGCAACATTAATCAACAAAAAGTTGACTTATGTGAGTTCTCCAACTAATTTCTATTGATTTTACAAAATTTTAAGGTGTGAATATGAGGTTTTTAATTTTAGAGCCTAGTTTTTAACATGGGGCCTACCAGTCTGTATAAAATAGCTTGATGTCATATTGACTCATCTCAAAAAAGTTTCGTTAATTTTGTCTAAAACTCTAAGTGTGAATACGAGTTTTTTTTAAAATTTTAAGGTCTACACAAAATTGCAAACAACTATATTGAAACTAAGTTTCGGTTAGTTTTACATAAAATTCTAAGGTGTTAACACGAGACTCATCCTGAAGTCCAATTTTGATATATCAGACATTTGTACTCATGACATAGGACGCCCACGCTGGACAGCCACACAGGCAGAACAAGCTGGCTGTCCGTGCCCGATCGGATATTAATAAGACCCAAATAGAGATTAGGGATGGAAATGGGTGTGACAGAACCGCCCAATTTATACATGATTAAGCATGAACGTCCCGCTGATTACGATGGCACGCACATACTCTCACATGTATAAACCCGGTAGTCTGCCGAGTGTCATGAATGACCTCGGCAAATCAACTTTTACAACTAGGATCGCACTCGATTAAGCAAATACATATCACATACTCAGAGTTCACAGCAGAAAAGTTATTACAATGGGATAAAGAATAATGAATGAAAGTTTAGTTTCAAATCGATTTACAATGAAACATAGTTTAGAAATGATTACCAAATCAAAAATTTAAGTGATATTGCTAGCTTAATTGACATCCTCCAATGAAGCATAGGTGAGAAACATAAACGGAGTAGCCGTGCCCACCGGCTTTTAGTTAACACCATCTGCAAACAAGCAATTCACCTGCAACAGGGTGGGATAAACCCTGAGTACTCAATTGTACTCCGCAAGACTTACCCGTTAGGGAGAAGAATAAAAGACACCAAGGATCATGATAGGCTATATGTGTGGAGTTTAATGGGTAGCATCATTTACGGAAAAGCTTACTAATGTAATCCTTACAGTAAGTTTTAGTAGCAGCATTAATGTTGAGCTACTTAGGACTACATTAGCACCTTTCTATATCATATAATTTGAATCATAGAAATTATCATCCATAACGGGATATCAACCATAATCCTTTCATTATCATTCGATATTCCATTTCTTTTTACGTCTCTGCGAGAAGGTATGAGTTTCTCACTGACCGGGAGAGACGGCGATTCGAATCGATTTGCATCCAGCTGGATAATCACAACACACACCCATCTCCTCCTGCCCGAAGGATCATGTGGGTCACCGTTCCTCTATTCGAAAGATAGCATTGGTCACGCCTGCAAAACTCATGGTACTGCTCTTCACAAGTCATGCCCGTTCAGCCCGTAGCCCGTAGTCATGCAGGGTCTTGACCAGTACCCTTCCTCCGTCCAGTCGTCCCAGCAAAGCATAAGCGGTCCAATGCTACCTCGAATGAGAACTTCGGCTTCCGCGGTCAAGCGTAACTCAGGCCCCTATTATGTGTTGATCCTTTTCAATCTCATACCTAGATCCAGAATACGGCTCGATCCTTAATCGACACAGACGGAACTAGCACGACCAGGTAACTCTGTCGGCTTCCACCAGAACATAGCCCATGTTCCGTCCGGTCTTCAATTATTACCATTCTCATGATTCAGGATAGCATATATGTCCCGTTGTAAGTAAGTAGCCAACCTATATCTCGCGGGAGACAGAAAATCACCCGACTTCTACCGGTCTAAGCATGGCTAAGCATTTAAAGAGAACGTCCTACACATACTAGTGGGATAATATCTGGAAATAGTTGTAGATCAAGGTAATCATGCGGCAACGGTTTCACCCAACTCCTATATACGTAATGCACATTACACTAGACGTAAGGTGTAATAAAGTGTTTATAAAATAGAGAGAGTGGGTTATGCTCCGGGGCTTGCCTGGGTTTGAAGCACAATATTAGTTAGTTAGCTCCATCTTCAGGACATGATCAACCATTATCTTTATCTTCTGGACTTGGTCATTGTTACCCCATCTTCTGGTTGGTTCCATCACCACGCTCTTCGGTCCACGAGCTCATCACCTTGCGTACCTAAATGAGATGCATGATGCATATGTATGAACATAAATGAATTTTACCCATGATACATCACAACAAGGCACACAAGATAAACACAAAGCAATCAAAGAGGCATACAAACAGTTTTGGGACAGCAGCATAGCAGTCACTTCTTTGGACCATAACTGGAGTTATATGCATCTAAAAGAGGTAATCCTAGACTTTCTGGAAAGCTTAGGAAATTGTCTACAACTTTCCTATTATCACCTAGAGCTGAATCAGATATTAACTAAGTCAAACCGAGCAACAATATAGCACTATCTAGAGGATAGGCAGCACATGACACTGAAAATGTAAAATCTATAACTCCTAAACTGTGTAGCCTAAAAACATGAAATTTTAGGACAAGCTAGATAACGAAGTTATCTACAACTTTGATATTCAATACTATCTCAGAAAATATCATTATCACTATGAAGTGATCAACACAACAGAAACTGCGCATGCAGTTATTTTCAGAATTCTAGCAAAACAAGTTTCCCCTTTTGATCCCTATCCAAGAGCACACATGTATGAGCTATTTACATAGCTCCAACCACTATTACATGATCATACAATACTCAGCTCAGATCGAACATAGAAAAACATCACAAGAACCATGTATCTACTCATTATCTACTTAAGCATGTCCTTCACTTATATATAAAGGCTATATATATTATTGAGTAAATTTCACGGGCGGTCCTTAAACTTGTCCGGAGTTCTCATCTAGGTCCCAAAACTCTCAAATTGCATATTTGGATCCTTAAACTTGTCCCGAGTTCTCATCTAGGTCCCGGAACTCTCAAATTGCATATCTGGTTCCCTAAACTTGTTTTACCGTGTCATCAGGGTCCAAATCCCATTTCCCCATACCTACTGTGCTGACGTGGAGTGCCAACTTGGATGTTTATGCCCACGTGTGATTCAAGTTAGGTGACGACAAGGTAAAAGTTGTAGAAAATCCCTTGACGAGCATGCATCCGGGAGGGGCGTCTTTTTTCTGGCTGGCGAGCATCTCACAAATGGTGCTTGACCGGTGGTTCTGGCCGACCTTTCATTTGTTGCATTGCACCCAAACGAAGTGAAGCTTCCCGAGCTTGTTCGCCGCCTTCTCGGCACATCCGAACGCGAGCAGTGTGAAGCCGTGAGAGTGAACCGCTACCGCTGCCTGCACGCACAATAGCTCTAAGGGCCTTGAACACGACGCTCCGGCACCTCCGGTCTTTGCCCACCGTCGGCACATCCGGATACATGCTCGGGCCATGTCGGCACCGACGCCCTCCCCTTAATCAAGACGAAAGGGTGTGAGATCTTTGGATGAGGATAATTAGGAAGTCAAAGGGGGTTTCCACAAATTTTATACTGCCTCCACGTGACTTGAATCACATGCGAGCATAAATAGCCACGTTGGCACTCCACATCGGCCACGGTAGGCATGGGGAAATGGGATTTGGACCCCGATGATATGGTAAAACAAGTTTAGGGATCCAGATATGCAATTTGAGAGTTTCGGGATCTAGATGAGAACTTCGACAAGTTTAAGGATCCGGATATGCAATTTGAGAGTTCCGGGACCTAGATGAGAACTCCCGACAAGTTTAAGGACCGCCCGTGAAATTTACTCTATATTATTTTTAGGTGATATTTTAAACATCTAGTTTGGACTTGATATTATTATAAGTGAAAGGTAATATTGAATCATGACTAATGTAGAAGTATCACATACTCAAGTCTCATAAATTAGTCACTACGAAAAAGACAAATGTTAATTACCAACAAAGCATGTGAAAGCAAATTAAATGCAAAACTCAATATTTTATTTAACATATGACCATGTTAAGTGTTCTTGGGTTATTATAACATCATACAAAGGTAAAGGAACAATATTTTCTATTTTTGCATTTTTATTTCAATTATAAATTAATTAAAACTACTCGCTAGGCTTTAAGCAAGATATCTAAATAACTCGGTCAAATATGCTCCATAATTCATGAAATTTTAACCATAGCACAAGCATCACAGGAATGGACTACTATAAAATTTTCACATCATTTTGAGCACTATAGCAGCAGTGATGATTTTCCTAATCTTAAACCCTGATTAGCAAAGATCTAATTATGTCGTAAAAACTTTAAATTAAAACATGTTATATTATGATACCAATGCATAGATACACTCACAAGGATTCCAAAAGTCCTCATTTGTTATTTTACGATTTTTCTATAATTTTCTATGAATTTTCAAAGTTTCTGCTGAAATCACATAAAGGAAAAAAAAGAAAAACCCTGTAGCGCACTATTCACCTGAGTCTATGGTTGTGCAAACAAGCCCCTGGAAGAGTTTCTATTCTGACGCGAAGTCCCTGGTCGCATGATGGAACAGGGAAGGCGCACGGGGAAGCCTAATTCCGGCCGGTGGGATGGTCGCCGGCGGCGGAGAAGTGGCGGGGAAGCACTTAGGGACGGAGGCGAACTCGTGGGTGGTCTTGGCTCTATCAGAGGTGGACCGAGGCATCCCAGCCACAAGCACAGGCGGCTCAGACCGGTGACCACCCGGCGGCAGCGTCTCCTGGCGATAGTTGGGACCGGGAAGAGTCACCGGAAGGGGCAGTAGGCTGCGATGAGGGCACTAAAGTTAGCAACTAGAACTGAGGAGGCGTGGAGTAGCGAGGACAGGTGGTAGCACAAGCTTGGCCGGCGGCCATGGCTGGCGTGCGCGAGCAGAGAAAGAAAAGAAGAACACGGCGGCGGTGCTCAGTGTTTTAAAGGGAGCGGCGGCAACACTTGGAGAGGTGGCCAGCGCCCTCTAGAGCTTAGCCACGCAGGCGGCTACGTGCCCAGGCGCGAGAAGCGCCGGGAAAGTGGCCAAACGGCGCACGGCGGTGAGCAGCCATAGAAGCTGTCTCGAGTACTGTTCATGCCTGACCGTCCTTTTTCTCCTTTCTTTTTCTCTCATTCCGGTTAGCCAAATCCTAAACCAATTGCTCCTTGTCGTAGAGCTACATGAGTACTGCAATTTTGCTAAAAGGATCACCGTCCATCTCAGCTTGGTTTGCAATATACAAAGCTCCAAAGACCGGCACTTGAACTGAAACTAGAATTCAGAAAATTCAGTTTGCGACAGGTTGGTGAAGCTGCTTTTGCGTCCCATTAACTCCTAAAACTGATGCATAAGTGACCTCAGGTTCTTATAACAAAGTTGGAGAGGAGATAAAGGAGTACAATCTTTAGTAAAAGACTTTGCTGAGATGATCAAAGCTTTGGGAGTTATAAACTGCCAAACATAGGGTTTCAGCCTTGCTTATCAGGGACACTGAAAATTTGAAGGGGCCCAAAACAGCACTGCATCCAAAATTGTGGTCACTGTTTGACCCACTTAGAAGCTGATCTAGGCTTTGCACCAAAAACAAAGTTTGTAGCACACCTTTTAAACTCCAACTTTTATTAAAGGTCCAACCTTAAATCATGTACATAAACTATAGGTTTCTATTAGTGAAAACAGTATCATGATAAAACTTTAAATTAGGTTTTTAGGTCCGTAGAAGCATTTTCTTATCCTCTGCTCAACATGAACACTTCATAACTTTTGTTTTCAAGTTCAAATAGAGTTATTTGAATGAGGTTGCAAGTCTTGGTTGGCATCCCATGTTTCCATTCACTTAATAAAGTACTTCAAGCAAGGATGTAACTCCATATTCCACGTGACTATTGAAATCTAAACTTTATAAAACTTTTCCAATGATCAAGATAACTTGATATTGAGGTAATGCATATGAGAGGAACATATTTAACAAAAAGCACATAAGCTTTGTCTTTTGTCTTCCAAAAAGTTTAAGTCGGATCCTCTTTTGAAAGATTTTCCGTTCAATCTTCCTCATTAATTAACATGGCTTAATCAAGTCCAAACTTCCTACTCAACTTTGTGACTAACACCTGGGGCGTTACAATGGGCATAGTTTAGGAGTTGGAGGACCGGGATGACCCACCGTCACAAGTTACAGGAGCCACGAACTTTACTCTTCAAATAATAATAATAACTTTCTAAACACATCTCTTAGATAAATGCACAATGAATATTAAAGGGCAATTTGTTAACATCTCAGCAAACAGAAAGATTAAGGCCTGTTTGGATCCAATGAATTAACAACTAGTTCAAATAGTTAGGTTTTATGGACTAGTGAACTTGTATTAGTTGAGCCTTAAATTAGTCATTAGTTCACCCACTAGTTCACATGTTTAGATTCTTAGTTCATGAAATCCAAAAAGAGCCTAAGGCTATCTATCAAGACAGAGCTCCTCATGGCATATAGCAATTGTTCTACAGTAACACTATGAAGCTATCTCTGTTCAAGAAATCTATGGACCGGTCTTCTATTCTAAAATCCTTGATCTTTTAGTGCTTTTATGGCAGCAAATTGTAGATCCTCTTGGTTGTTTGCTGGAGTACTGTACCATGTCAGAATTGCGTGTTCTCTACACTTCATGCACTATATGTAGTCATTTGGGTTTTTCTTAGCAGTGTCATTTGTTACATGGTTGATATATGTGCCCTCGTTTATTGTTTCCTAGTTTGGCTAATTATATAGTTTCTCCGGTTGTCTTCCACCCCCAATAGTTTTTATATGGGAAATATGTAGTGTGCTATGTTTACAAAACTACAACAATAGATGCTATCTTTTTTTTTCTTACAAGCACGATTAACAATTGAAAAAAGTCTACTTTTCCTCTCTTTATTTTTGTAAAAGTCCGCTTTTGTAACAGAACCGCCCAATTTATAAAAGCATAAGTACAAAAACCACTCGCTAAGCAAGCGATTAGCACACTTAAGCCCTTATAAACCCAGTAGTTCGGAAATCTCGAAGGATTTCAAACCAAACATCATCAACCAAAATCGTACAGAGTTTAGCGTCACCATCCACACGTTACAATAGTTTACAATTAGTTCGATAACATCAGAGTGCGAAATAAAAGTTATTACAAACCAAGTCTCGAAATTCAAATGACGAAAGCAAAGTAGTTTTAAAAGCTCAACCCACACACACTTAAAGTTTAATACAGTGCCAGTTCAACATCAATCCTACAAAAGTAGGTGGAGAGGATAATAAGAATGACCATGTCCTCTGGTCTTTTAATCCACTAGATAGTAGCAGGTCTCACAATACTCATGGAAGGTATGGCCATTTGCACAAACAATAAGCAGGACAAACCCTGAGTACGAGAAGGTACTCAGCTAGACTTACCCGTCTGACTTAAATAAAAAGACTCCAAGAAATATGATAGGCTTTATCAGAGGATAGCTCGACTCATTTTACGGAAAAGCAGGAGTACCCATTTTATAGTGACAGTTTAGCTTAATCATTCCTATTCATAGTAGGTGAGCACCTATACTATGCATCATCCTAGTTTATTAGTCATGGTTAAACAATCAAGTAGTAACCATAATCATTGTTAATAGTCATTAAACACTAAATATAACCATCAAATATTGCATGAAATGATATAAAATAGATTACAAAGCATAGTTGTAGGTTTTGATTCTAACGAGTTTCACGAGTTTTGGTGCTCCCACTTGTGTTGCAGGAGTATGCAATTTTCCATCAAATACAATTGTCTCAAATAAGGAATCAGACTGCACCATTATGATGAGCTCATCGAGACGATCGAAACGGACATATCATTTGTTATATTTGAAGCCCAGAATCAAAAGATATCAACTCCAGATCGAAACATGCGACATTGGGCCCTAAAAGGAACAGGAAGACACACAAACGAAGCTGGGCCTGAATGGATGTGGGCCCAGGCCGCCCGGCATCTCCTCCCGGGCCGGCCGGCCCTCCCTACGCCGCTCACGCCCATCTTACCGGAAGCTTCTTCCATCGCCTTCAAGGATGCATCTCCACCGTACCTTAAGTCGGTTTGATCCAACGGTGGTCGTTTCTCCCACCGGCTATAAATATAGGGCTAGACCCCCCTCCCGAGGGCACCACATTATTATGGAGATATAGAGGCGTTTCTCGAATGGATGATCTTTCATCTCTAAAGAATTAGGGCTAAACTTTTCAATGTAATAGATTAGTTCTAGATGGGAGTTAGGAAGAGGCGAGCTTCGCTCAGGTTCTGGAGGAGTCTTCAGAGTTTTGGCATGTCTTTGTATCTATTCTTTGTAAGACTTATGCTTTAATATATTTATTTTCTCTATTTACTTTTATACCTTTCATTTGTATGGTTAGTATAGTTTTCATACCTTAGCATAGGATCTCCGCTCATATCGGGTGCTCTAGTTATTATGTGTGACTAGAGTAGTAATTAAATAGTCCTGTGGTGACAGCCACGACGGCCGACGTATTCCACCATATTAGGGTTGGTGTTTGTAGGACCATAGTCGGAGCTTTCTAGTCCTTTCTCACCCGTTTCTGTGACTAGTGTTCTAATGTCCCGAAGTGTTATTATATGATTGCTATATCTATCCATGAATCAGCTATTATAGAACCTTAGTAATAGAGAAGTATTCAGAAACTGTGATCTCTCCCGTTGTCCTCTCACTTTAGCTGTCTACTCTTTTTATCATAGAATTCTCACATTGTGTCATATATGCATAATTCCTACCGTCTATCATTTACCCCTACTTTAGTCTAGTTGGTGTATTAGTTAGTAGATACATGATGGTGAACTATCAATATCTTTATCCATTGTTTTCTAGTGGTAAAATATAAATAACGATACCGGAATACTCCCGGTAAAATACTACAATGGTTTTCTATGTGCTTGCAGAATTCTTCATATTTTAATTGCATAAAAAATACCAACAAGCATTTTGAGAAGAATATATATGTTTACAAACCTATGAGATAGCAGGGTTCCAATATTGATGGATCATGAATGGTCATAACTCCTCATAAATAATTTAATATAAATTAAACAAACAAACAACCTAAAATACAATTAAATCACAACTTAATATTTTTACACAGGAACTCATGGTATACATTTTTCTCAGAAACTACATCACATAATAAGTCTAACAAAACAAGAATCATTTTTTTGAGCAAAGAATGAATTTCCTATGCATTTAAAATGTGATTTCAAAGATTTATAACAATTAAATAAAATTATATAGAAAAATATCATTAAAAATGCATTTCATATTTTTTCCTGATAGATCTACTCACAAGCAACCTAGCAAAATAAATTTCATCAAATTTCGATCACATTTAAGCAAGATATGAATTTTGGAAGCAAATAAAGCATTTACGAAATTATTTTCAAAAGAAAACAGCTCTAAAATGCTAGGTGCACCCGTCCAAAGGGACCATGTGCCATCGATGCGGGCCCTGGTCACCTGACCCCACCGGTCACCTGCCAGTGGCGCAGCCGGCCGCTGATCGCTCGCTTCACCGGCTGCCGTAGGTTTTAATTTAAATGGCACCATCGCGGCTCCCTTGCCGCGAGGCGCATCCGGCAAATTTAAAATGTTATTTCGGGGCGGCCAAAATCTAGAAGTTGGTGGCGCCGAACTTTTTAAAGCGGGGCGCTTTCATCTCCAAGTCAGGAGAGGCCGTGGGATGGTGCGTTGTAGGGCACTATTGAGCTCCCGACGGCTAGCTAGAGGGTTAGCACCCCGATTTCTTTTTTCCCCGGCGGCGATGCATGACGCCCTTTTGGCGTGAGCGGCGATTTGCTAGCGACGACGCTCGAGGAGCCCTAATCATGTGGATTGACTTGATCGAGGCTAGCACGGGATGATGAACGGCGGCGGCAAAGATCGCCTCGCGTGGCGCGCGCTGCCGCCCCGGCACGGGCACGGGTCACGGTGGACGCGGCCAGCGGGCGGCATGGGCGAATTCGCCTGCCGTTCTTGCTTGTCGCTTTTTTTAATTTAAATAAACCTGAGCAAAAAGCATAAATTTGGCAAATTTAAATGCATTTTCAGGGCAAGTGCCAAAAATGAAAGTTGTGGAACTTTTTAAAGTGCACAACTTTCATTTTAGGGTCAAGTCCAAATTCAAAACAGATTTTGAATTGTAGATTTCTTTTGAATAAAAGCTTTTAAAAGGGGATTTTGCAACCATTTTCTTTTTTCTTTAAAATGTGCCAAACCTTTTGCAATAAAATTTGCTAAAACATTTTAAAATGCTGGGCATGTGGATCCAAACTTGATCAAGCAAATTTACCATGATAATTAATTGACTAATTAACAAGCATGGCAAGCAAGATAAAAATCAAAATGCAATACATGAAATAATGAAGTGAAACCTAGGGTTTCATGCTTGATGGTGCTCATGCCATGCCAAAAATGATCATGTCATGCTAATAATGATTAAGAAATAATTAATGGATGGCCTAAAACTTGACAAACAACCTCCCCCGAAAGGTCCTTGTTTGGTTTTGGTAATTGAGTGACAACCTAGGTGGACTAATTGTGTTTATGTGAGATATACGAGAATTAGTCCACGGTGATAAAGGAGCTTAATGCATGATACATGACATAGAGTCATGTGGCTAGAGGTGAAGATCGAGACAAGACTTGGCTTGATGGACCGATCGTGAGGGTTAAGGGCAAGTTGGAGGCTTTGAAGCCGTTGGTACCGAGTGTCGGGAGGCTTGAGCAAAGACTTGGTGCCGAAGGACCGAAGCGATGGTGAAGAGCAAGTGAGCTCAAGATCGATGGACCAAAGGCCATGTGATGATATGAAGTGGATCATATCATTCATGTGGAGTGATCGGTGCATATGTTGCATCGACATCGGAGGTGATGGAGTGGAAAGCGCAAGGCAAAGGTATAACCTAGGGCGTTTCTATTTTACTGGTCATAGGTGAGTAGAGAAGATGATGACCGGGTTTAGGATAGATGGCCGTACTATCAAGAGGGGCAAACTTATTTGCATATCGGTCATCCAGTGCCACTTGAGCGATCTAACTTTGCATTGTGTTGCTAGGATCGAGTGGCGATGTGAGAAGGAGTGAAAACCCTTTGAAAAAATGATTGTGAAAATGCTAACACACTTGCACATGGTGATGTACATTTGGTGGTGTTGGTACATTTGCAAAGAGGTTGAAGTTGGTAGGGTAGAGAGGGGTTTGGGATCCTCTCTCCTTCCCGCCGAGCTTACGAGGCGGGATTCGGCGTTTTTGTGGAAGTGAAGTGCTCATTTTCCATTGCGCCGGAGGCCGGAAATGGAGGCCAAGTCGTTGGAGTGTTTCTCGCTGAGAAACACTCGACCGGACGCTGGTCCAGGAGGGACCGGACGCGTCCGGTCAAGTGTGCACGTCCGGGCATTTTCGCTGGCGACCGGACGCCGCGGGACCGACGCCCGTGCCGTGTCCGGCCGACGTAGTAGGCGCGGCGCAGCGAAGCCGAGGTGGATCGACGCCGGGGGAGTCCGGGCCGGCTTCTGACGGACGCGCCCGTCGTGAAAAATCAGTTTTGGAGCTCTCGAAGTTGTGACCGAACGCTGGGCGTCGCGCGTCCGGTCGATGGACAGGACGCGTCCGGTCTTAGTGGCGTGGCGCGAGCGCGAGTTAGCCGTTGCGCGCCAACGGCTACATTCGAATGGCGAGGACACGTGGCGGTCTAGGAGTGACCGACGCCGCGACGGACGATCCGTCGCCACTTGGTGAGCGTCCCGTCAGCTCTGGCCGACCGTTTCGTGGGTAATGGCTCTTTAGCCCTTGGGGCTATAAGTAGTTGCCTTGGCCGACTTTGGCTGGCAGCTGAGCACATTTGGGGACTTTGTGTCCTTGCTTGGTGATGCTTGAGAGCCCTCTAACTCACTAGAGCTTGTAGTGATTGCATCAAAGAGTGAGTTAGTGATCGCTAGTGCATTGCATTGAGAGATTGCAAGGTGTGGCACTAGGTGAGAGAGTTGCAAGCCGGTGGTGCTTATTACTCTTGGAGGTTGCCACCTCCTAGACGGCTTGGAGGCTTGTGGACATCGTTGTAGCGCACTCGGAGATTGAGTGGTGCTCCGATTGCTAGTCACGTCTGGTGACATTGTGAGGGGATTGTGCTCACCCCGCGGAAGATCGCGAAGAGCAACTCTAGTAAAAGGGAGACACGAAGAGCGACAAGTGGTTCGCCGCGGTCAAGGTCAGCACTCCGGTGGGAGAGTGTGACTTGAGGGTCACCGCTAGCAAGAGGATCGCCGATAATCTTGGAGCTTGTCTCAACGAGGACTAGCTTGGTGGCAACCAAGTGAACCTCGGTAAAAAATCGACGTGTCAACTTATATACTCTTCTCGTCGGTTTGTAAAGTCACTATTCACTAGCTCGTATTTACTTGTTCATTACTTGTGCCAGTGAGTAGTGTTGCTCTTGTGTAGCTAGTTTGCTTGTGTAGCTTCCTAGTTACCTTCTTAGCTTGTATAGCTTAGAAGTAGTGATTGCGTGGCTAGTTGGCTTGTGTAGCCTTGCTAGTCACTTTGCTTAGTTTGTGTAGCTAAGTGAGTGAGCTCACTAGTTAGGCTTATGTAGCCGTGCTAGTGAGAATTACTAGTGTGCTTAGGCTTTATGTGCTTTGCTCACTAGTATGTATAGGTGCTCTCCGGTTTGATTGAGTACTAGTTGCTTAGGTTTGTGTGACCTTGCAATCTAGTATTGGATAGGCGAGCACTACCTAGCCTTGCACCTTAGTGGCTCAATCTAGGATTATTTTGTAAGGTGCTTAATCATAGATAGAGGGGTGAAGTCTTGATTAGACCGATAAGTTTTAATTCCGTATTTTATTCGGTCATCCACTGCGATTAGATATTAGAAAGGACTATTCACCCCCTCTCTAGTCCGCCATCTCGACCCTTCGCTCCCTCAACTTTTCAAACCGTGCGTTTTACCTCCCCAGAGCGGTTTTGACAGTGGTTTGCTACAGTGACAATGGTTTTGTCTTTTTCTTTTTTATCTATTTAGGTTAAATTTTTGAAAAATCATAGTAAATAATAGAAAAATCGTAAAATAGAAATTCTAATTTTGTTGGACTCCATATGAGTAGATCTACGCAGTAAATATATAATACTCCCTCCATCCCTAAATAACTGTCGCTTCGTTTTCCAAGAAAGAAATACCAATAATTTTAATAAATAATAAATATTATTGATTAGTATCATAATTTGTATCATCGAAAGATCTTTGGATTTAGTTTTTTAACAAGATTATTTGGAAATATAAATATTGCACATATTTTCTACAAATCAAGTCAAACTTATGGCACGCATCCTACGGCAATAATTATTTAGGGACGAGAGGGAGTATGATTTACTTTAGCACAAACTTTTGCTAGTCTTTTTCTTATTTATTTATTTCGGTTAAATCTTTAAAAATCATAGTAAATCAAAAAACATAAAATAGAAAATCTAATTTTTTTTTTATACTCCACATGAATAGACCTACACATGAACATATAATATGGTAGACTTTAGTAAAAAAATCTTGCTGTAGCTTTAGATATGTCGGTGCTTTGGAATTGGTGGCTCTAGCACCAACGAGTGAATTTGTGGTGCGTGTTCCCAACCCCGGATGGTGTGCAAGATGAACACAAGGATTTATACTTGGTTCGGGCAAGAGAAGGCCCTACGTCCGGTGGGGGGAGGAGTTCTTGTATTATCCACGCACCAAGTGCTCGTAGGTAGGGTGTACAAGCGGTGAGAGAGGGACGGGGTCCCAAGTCTCGTGGTGATTGAGTGAAGTGCCAATATCGGGCTCCTCGTGTGTGCCTGCTGCCCTACGGGCCCCTGCCTTCCCCTTTATAGCCGCAAGGGGTAGGCAGGGGCCTTACAAGAGGTGATCGTGCTCGTGGTCGGGTCGAGCTTCCGTCCTCCCTCATCCGAGGCTCCGGCGGGTGCATCGTCCCGACCGTGACGAGGCAAAGGCGACGCCGCCTCCTTGCCCCTCGTTGTCCGTAATGACGGATGTTCCCGTTGGAGTTGGTGAAGTGCGTCGGGAGGGGGCACCAGAGCCCCAGAGTTTTGACTGCTCGGAGTCCGAGGCTCGGGGCCTCGGAGCTCGTCCCAGCCGCATGAGTGGGTGGAACAACCAAGGACGATCGCCAGCCCGTTGGTTGCCCATCCCGCGCTTGGGGCTCACGGGGGTGGACTGCTGGGTTGATCGAATGGGCGCCCAGTCCACTCCCCGCACGAGGGGTGACGCTCGGTAGGGCGTGGCTCGGGCGTGGTAGACGGCGCCCCGGAGTTCCGCGATGGGACTCGGCGGGGGTTAGGCAAAGATAGTGCCCCACCGCGGGCGGGCGTGGCCTCCATAAAGGAACTCGCGTAAGCATGATCGCCGGTGTGGGCCGTGGACGGGGCAATGCCCATCCCCTGTCCGAGCATGGAGCGCTCGACACGGGCGGTGGTGGATATGCGTCAAATGGGTGGTACGGTCTTTGACTACGGGCAACGTCCCCGTCCGAGGCCCGGTTGCCGTGGGGACTCGGGGCGGGGACGGAAGTTGAGGCTCATCCGAGGCCCCCGCCGTGGGGGGGCTCGGGCGGGGCGGAGAATGGAAACTTCGTCCGAGGCCCCGGCTGGGGGCTCGGGCGGGCGGAGAATTGGCTCTCCCACCCGAGCCTTTAGCGGGGTGAGCTCGGATGGGCCGAGGGAGGTACATTTGCTCGGTGTGCTTTGGAGCCGCGGCCTAGTAGAGCAAAGGGAGGCCTACTTGGGCCAAAGTTTGCGTTTGTTGGGCTTTCCTTAGGGGGCCCTTATTTTGGTACCCGACAAGTAGCCCCCGAGCCTTCTCAAGGAGTGGGTGCACTCGCTCGGAGGCCGAGGTCGCCCCCCCTCGGCTGCTATTGACACTTCTCCATTGTGGTGCGCTGAAGGCACCCGGGGCGGGTGTAGCCCCGAGGCCTCGAAGGAGTTTGGGGACTCCTTCGAGGGCTTGTACTTAGCTCGCATGGTGTGGTTTTGGAGCTTACTGAGAGCCGTGCTTTCGCAGGCGGGGCACGCGACGCACCCGCCCGGTAGCCCCGAGGCCTCGGAGGAGGAGAGAGGGCACTCGTCCGAGGGCTTGTGCGTGTTTTGGCGGATAAGGGTCCGTCAGGCCGCCGAGCCCCGGCCCGCCGGCTCGTCCAGGGTTCGGCTAGGTTTCGTGACGGTTTCCGAATTGGTTCGCGCTTGGGGAAGCCCCGAGCCCCTCGTGAGTGACGAGGGGGGAACCCAATTGGTACTCACCGTCGGTATTTTATGCACTTCAGCTTCCTTTCCGCGGGGGGAGGAGGGTGGACTTTGTCGTGCTATCGTCGGACGAAGTGTCGAACACGACTAGATCCGTGAGCCGTTAACCGAGGATCCAAGTGAACCGCCCGCGGCCCCGCTCGCTGTGGGTTGGCCGGGCCCGAGGCGCTGTTCATAAGAGCCCGCACGGTGTGCCTCGAGGCGGGGGCTCGGGTCCCGCCCGCCGGTCCCGAGGGCTCGGTGCTTTCCCACGTGGGATCCCCGCCTCGCCGCCATGCCGGCCTCGGATGCCGCAAGGACGGCCGCTTGCACGGGGCCAGGCCGTGTATGAGGCCGCCCGAGCCGCCCGACTCGCCCCCGAGGTGGCCGCCGAACCCTTAAGTGGGCCAGCCTACGAGCTCGACCGTAAATGGTTGCCGCCTCGGCCTTTGTGGGAGAAGGAACCCTTGTTTTGCCCTCGTCGTGGGGGCGTGGGCGCCGCTTTTCAGCGCCGCGCAGGATGTGGAGCACCGCAAGAAGCGTCGCTGGCCCCACTTTCCCCGTAGTGGCGCTTGACGCGGCGCTGTGTTAGTGGGTCCCACGGGGACGCGGACGCGCGGCGCTGCATACCGCCGGTGGGGCCACGCTGGGTGGGCAGGGCCCGGCTTCGCGGGCCCGGATCCTTTGCGGGAGGCGCATCGCGGACGCTGCGGTGTGGTGCGCTTAAGCCCGTGGCCGCGGCTGCTCGCTGCCGGCGCCGCGGCCGCAGGCGTGGTGTGTATCGATCACGGCGCATCGGAGGCCGATACGCAATTAATGCAAAAGGGGGAGCGCGCCGGGTATAAATACCTGCAGGCGGGCGGCCGCTGCTGGCCCTCCTTCCCACGCCCGCCGCCGCCGCTTGCCTCCACTCTTCCGCCGGCCAAGGAGAGAGAGCTTGAGCTCGCCGAGAGAAGAGAGAGAGAGAGGGAGATCCCACGCCGCCTTCCTAGCTTACCCCCCACTTTTCCTTGATGGCGCCAGGGCCGAAGTGTCGCCGGAGTGGCGGAGTGGGAGTCGTGTTTCGGTGACGGAGCCGGAGTTGGGGGCGCCAGGCGAGAAGGGCTCTCGCGCGTCCGGACCGACATCAGCGGCCGGAGTGGATCGTGCCGCCGCCGGACCACCAGTACCGCGTCCTCCGGCCGGGTACGCCGTGAGCTTCGTGGGCGTTCCACGAAGCGCTGGTTCGGGATGCCGGTGGGGCAATTCCTCCGCCCCTAGAGTACTACGGTGCGGAGCTCCACAATCTCGCCCCCAACCGCATCTCCCATGCCGTGGTCTTCGTGGCGCTATGCGAGGGCTGCCTCGGCATCAACGCCTATTGGGACTTGTGGCTCTACTTCTTCGAGGCCACCTTGTTCCTGAAATCTCCGCCAGGGGTGGAAAAGGAGAAGGGGAAGGAGAAGGAAAAAGAGAAGGGGAAGAGGCTGGTGGTCCGGGCCGGCAACAGACGCCGCAGTTGCGGTCAAAGCACCGCTGGGAGTATATCCGGCGGCTTGGCCACCTCGAACCGTGGTTGGCACAAAGAAGTGGTTCTACCTTCGCAACGACTACGACCACCTGCCCGCCTACACCGGGAAGGTGTTCGACTCCGAGCCGCCGTCGTGGCGGAAGGAGCTGATCGCCGAGAGGGTGACCCCGCTGAGGAAGGTATTCTCCGCCTTGGCGCGCTTGACCAAGGTGGGTCTGGACGCCTCGGGCGGTGATCGCCGGTTTCCACAAGCGGGCGCGTCTTTGCCGATGCATCGGCGATGCATACGGTATGACATGCGTCCTGGCAACGCCTGGGAGGGTACCCGGATGGCGGCCGAGGACCTAGGGTACGCCGAGGTCCTCGACCGGACGAAGCAGGCGGCGTCGGTGGAGCACTCGCAGCTGCTCAAGATCCCGATGCGACCGGACAAGGACTACATCAGTCTAGTAAGGCTCGCCCCTCTGCTCCGACGTGCGCTCCGTTCCTCTTCTTTTTCCCACGCTAATCCTGGTTATCGCGCTTGCAGGGGCTCGCGGAGAGGCTGAGGCCGTCGAAGCCCCCGCTCGCCGCGAAGAAGGCCAACCGCGACCGCGCGGAGACGCAGAGGAAGGAGAAGGAGAGCACCGCGGGGCGCATAACGCCCCGCAGCGTAAGGGAGAAGGATGACTGCCTCGGCTGCGCGCGCCAGAGAGCAGAGAACCTCCCTCGGGAGGAGACGCCGCCGGAGACCACCGAGTATGGTGATGACGACGACGACGGCGGAGGAATGGGACGAGGACGAAGTTGAGCCGCTGCCTGGGTTGATCCCCGAGGTGACGCCGCGCCCAAGCGGGCGACAGCTCGTTGATGACGCAGCGCCCGAAAAGGGCCACCGGGAGGCTCGCCTCCTGTCACCGACTTGGGGCCGCGCGACGCTCCCGCGCTGGGACGCCCCTGGGGAGGAGGCACGACGCCGCGGGGAAGGAGATCGCCGAGCCTCCCCGCCGAGGCCCATCCCCGCAGCCGCCCGCGCTGGGCTAAGAGCGAGTCGGAGAGCCGCGCAGTGACGCCCCCCTGGAAGGCGCGCTGGTCGGGCCGGGCGCCCGACGCCCTCCCTGAGGGTCCCGGTCAGGTGCCAAGATTAAATTGCGCTGGGTAAGTGGTGTTCGTATCTTGTTGATTCCGACGCCTGCTTGCTAACTTTTACCTTGTGCCCATCCGTAGCCCGAAGCGCCAGGGCAGCGGTGGATGCGGCGCCCGCCTCGGAAAACAGCTAAAGCGGGGGGCTGGGGCGCGAGTTTCGGTTCCGTCGTCGAGACGACGGCCGGGACCGGTGGAGAGGGAGAAGACCGCCGAGGCGCCGCCAACCGTGGGAGCAGTCCTCGGCGACGGAGACGGAGGCGGTGCAGGCGTCTGCCGTGGGAACCGAGGGCGCGACCGTGGGCGCCATCGGTCGAAGGGGCCGGCCCCGTCGGGCGCGCTACCGGGCGCGGGCGGAGGCGCCCGCCGAGGAGGACGACGTGGTGATCTTGGCCGTGTCGGCCGGGTGGGATCCCCCTGGTGCCAGCCGAGGAGACGGTGGAGGAGCCCGCAGTGGTTGCCTCTGCCAATGTGGTCATGACCGAGGCGAAGCCAACCTCAGCTCCCCCGCCAAGTCATGGCCACCGAGGCGGGAGTCGCCTCGGCCGGGGGGAGACCGAGGAGGCGCAGGTGAGGGAGGCGCCCACCGTGGATGCCGCGGCCTCGGCCGAGTGCCAGCGAGGCGTCCGGCCAGGGTACCTACCGAGGCTGGAGAGCCAGCCGCCTGGGGCCTTGGAGAAGCGGGGGCCTTTTTGCGCCGCACACGCGCCCAGCCAGGTGAGGTCCTGGGTGAGCGTGACGCAATGCGTCGACCGCTATGAGAAGGCCGCCCGGACCATCGTGTCGGGGCTGTGCCAGGAACTCCCCCCGTTGCTTCGGGTAAGTGGTTGCTCTGTCCTCATTCCCCTTGGGGGCCTTTTCCCCAGTGTCTGACCGAAAGAGGGGTGTGTGCGCAGAGTTGGCGCAGACGTCGGGCAAGAAGTCGGACCTTCTCCGTGGCGTCCGGCCGGCCTCCACGACCAGTATCTTCAAGGGGGCTGGTTGCCCAGCTGACGACGACGATCAATCGGAGAGAGACGCCGAGCTCGAGAAGCCTCCGTCTTCTTGTTTCCCCTGGGGCAGTCCGAGGCCTCGACGGTGCGCGAGGATGCCTCCCTGCCGGGGGAGATCGCGCGGGTCATGCCAAAAGCCTTGACCAGCTCCGGGTGGAGAAGGAGGCGATGGTTGCTGAGGCTTCGCGCCGGGCGGACTCCATCAATTCCCCGTCCGAAAGCCGGAGGCTTCCCGGAGGCTGAGCACGTCGTCCGGCCGGGGGTACCTGCCGAAGGAGGCGGTCATGCATGGGATCGCCGAGGCCACGACCCTCCGCGACCAAATGCAGGGTAAGCGCTGCGATCGCCCTTCGTATCTGTGTTATGTCGTCCGAGAACCTAACTCGGGTTGGTGCGAGGCTGCAGGGCAGGGTGACGGAGTTGGAGGAGATCCTCCGGCGTCCGCAGCCGCCTATAACTTCGGCGCAGGCGAGCTCGAGACCCCCGACGCGGGAGGCTACGGGCGCCTCGTGCCGCGGTGGAGGCGGGGAGGACGCCGGCGGAAGCAACCTGGTGGCGCGGCTGGCCACGGTACCGCAGCGGGTGGAGGCGCGCGCCCTGGAGGCCCTCCGAGTCGGCGTATCACACACGCTTGCGCTGACCATGTCCCACTATCGGCTCGACCTCCCTCGGATCGCCGAGGGACTCGTCGTGGCCGAAGAGGAGATGGGGCGCGAGAACGAGGTGCTGGCCCAACTCGTTGAGGAGGCCGAGGCGAGCGGGGCTCCTGCCGCGTTGGCGGCCACCTTTGCGCCTGCTGTCGTCTCCACCCCTCCAGAGGAAGCTGGTGACGCCGAGGCCGCGGACGTCGAGGTCGTGGCCGCCGAAGCCGCGGGCCCCGACGCCGTGGCTCCCCAAGCCGCGGTCACCGAACAGCCCCCGGTGCCGAGAACGCCGAGACCGTGGAAGCCGCGCCCGAAAGTGCCCATGTAAATAGGAACTTGCGTTGGCGTGTGTTTGTGGAACACTTTATGTGAACCCGCCTGCCGAGGCTTTAAGCTTTTTGTACTAGCTTGTTCGTTATCTCTCGCATTCCCTTCCGTTTGTATTCGCTACTTGGTTTTGCGAGGGTGCTTTGCAGCCGGGGTCGCTCTTTAACCGAAGGTAAGGACCTAGCAGTAGTTGCCTCGGCCCCGTTGCCTTTCCGTAACCGAGCGACCTCCTCGCGGCACTTGAAGTCATCCTTTTGGCTGAGGGTAGCGAGTGGAGGCACCATAGTGCTTGGGCGTAGGTGGCCTCGCGGCTCGGCCGTCCTCGGCCGTGGGATGACCTCGGCCGTGCTTTTTCCTAAGTATGCGAAACCTTCGGGAACGTAGAGTCTACGAAAGATAGCCAGGAAAACGAAAAAGATTTTTTGAGGGGTGCTTTCCAGGAGCGGGTTCCCCCCTTTCTAGCCTCCGAGGGAGGCTTGGTTTTGGTGAGCCAAAAGCAAGTCTCACTGAGTCCTACTGGGGACAGAATGCTATGACTTGGGAGAAACGCCCAAGGATTTTTATTTAGCCAAAGGTACAAAGCGTATGTACAATGCTTGGAATTTCTAAGGGTAAAAGCGACGTAGCTGTTGGATGTTCCAAGCGTTGTTGAGGATTTCACCGGCCTCGTTAGCAAGCTTGTACGTGCCCGGCTTGAGGACTTCAGTGATGATGAAGGGCCCCTCCCATGGCGGCGTGAGCTTGTGGCGCCCTCTGTTGTCCTGGCGGAGGCGGAGCACCAAATCGCCTTCCTTGAGGTCTCGGGTGCGGACCCGTCGGTCGTGGTAGCGTCGGAGGGACTGCTGGTATCTTGCTGAGTGTAGGAGGGTAGTGTCCCTGGCTTCCTCGAGCATGTCCAGCGAATCCTCCCGAGGCGCCTGGTTGCGTGCCTCGTCGTAGGCCTTGAGCCTCGGGGGCCCGAACTCTAAGTCGATAGGCAGGATGGCCTCGGCGCCGTACACCAGGAAGAAGGGCGTGAAACCCGTGGCTCTACTGGTCGTCGTCCTGAGGCTCCAGAGGACCGAGGGGAGCTCCTCGAGCCATCTTTTGCCGAACTTGTCGAGCTTGTTGAAGATCCTAGGCTTGAGCCCTTGCAGTATCATCCCGTTGGCCCGCTCTACCTGCCCGTTCGTCTGGGGGTGCGCGACTGAGGACCAGACGATGCGTATCTGGTGCTTGTCGCAGAAGTTTCGGAACTTCGCCCCCGTGAACTGGGTGCCGTGGTCGGTGATGATAGAGTTCGGGATTCCAAAGCGGTGGATGATGTCGGTGAAGAAAAGTACCGCCTGCTCGGACCGAATGTTGGTAACGGGGTGTGGCAGAACCGCCTAAATTAATACCCTCACAAGAGTACTTATCTTCCATTAGACACTAAGTACTCAAGGGAGCGCACTAATTTAATCGATTCTGTCGAGCACACCCCAACGGGAGAACTCGATAAACCACAAATTTAACCAGGATACAATTGAGTACGGAACTTACATCACTTAATTCATTTCATACAATAAGAGTCTTAAAAATTTATTCATTACAATACCGAGTTCAGAGTGCGGAATTTAAAACAAATGAACTGAAATAAACTTATAGCGGAACGCGATACAAGGATTCCGTCTGCATTGCCCACCGGATGAATCCTCCACACAAAGCTACTCCTCAAGCTGAACCCGCAATGGGGGAAATAAACCCCGAGTACACAATGTACTCGCAAGACTTACCCGACCGAAATTATATATATCCCGACTCTCAAGGATATGAGTAGGCTATATGGCTTCTTGGTTTAGTTTATTTTAAGAAAAAGCATTACTAAGCATAAATCCTTACTTCAAGTTATTAGCCGTATTTTAGTTCAATAGCTAATCATACTATGTAAGCACTGTCTATTTGCAAGCATGTGGTAAGCAATCGATACATCTTTAACCTCTTTTCCAACTTCCATTTCTTACTACGATGCGAGAATAAAGCCCTCGCCGTACCGTTCATTGAACGGCGATTCGCGAATCAATTTGCCCAAATTGGGTGCCCCGAGAGACACACTCCCTTTGCATCCTAGACACGACGAGAACAACAACTTGCTTTCCCCCCACCCGGGGCTCCGTGTCCCCGTCCGAACTTGGACTCCAAGCCCCGACATTACCGGCCCCGACCGTGTAACGCGGTGCAAGGACCTCCACCATCCCCGCCCCCCATACAGGCCGGTCCGGGCACGAGCCGGAACCCAAGACAAGAGAGAGCAAGCCTTCCGAGCTCCCATAAACACGTATGTGTTCGGGACAAGGAGATCTGTGGCTTAACCTTCAACCCTTAGCAACGAAGCGGTCCTTAACCGACGCGGACAGAAAAAACTGTGTAACCAAATTAAGCCTATGGCCGCGGGGACATAACTTGTTACACACCACCAAGAACCATACCATATCCCTGCCCGGTCAACATATTCCTTTCCACCACATTATCATGTGAGTAAAATAATAAATCCTGTTGTGAGTAACGGCAGGTTACTCACGCTACCGCTATCCTAAGCATAGCAGCTACATCGAACCTAAACTAGTAGGACTCATAGGATAGATATATATATGCATGTGGGTTTCATAACAAATCCTGCAACGTAAATGCACAACATATATATATATATTGATAGATTCATAAAATAGGGGTTATGCACCGGGGCTTGCCTTGGGCAAAGCGGGTCACCGAGTCGATCACCCACGCCTCCCGGAACTCCCAGGGGCGCCTCCCGGTCCGGGAAACTCCTCCACGTACTCCTCGATCACCTCCTCGTACTCGGCGTCGTCGGGAAGCAACAGCACGGACTCGTTCTCTACATGCATGCGATAATGATGCAATGAACAAAGGCAACAACAACTCTTAAAAGAACACATACATACTAGGCTAACAGCTAGCTCTAAATGACTAACATGTTTAGCTAAGTGTTAGCATCTCAAGTCAAACAATTATAATTAGCTTTCTAATTTATTTAATACATCCTCTAAGTAAGCTACGTACTTTAACTACCTTATTAAACTAATTATTTTAGAGCTATGATAATTATAGAGAGCACACGAATAACTACTAAAGCTAACTTAGTTTACTAACCAGCAAACAATTAATTATAACTATCTTGCGGACTAATAGAATACTACCAGGAACGTGTAAGGAGCCAATCTAATAAACTATCGTTCTTATACTCGTGCTATTAAAACAAAAGCAAGAACAATTTACGTGAAGCCTATTTGTTATTTATTGTAGACCTAAAACATTAAGCACTGGATTAATTAAACTGCTCTAGCACATAGTAGGTAACACCAGGAGTCTAACAAAATTGGAATCATGATTTTAGGACTTAATTTTGAATTTATTCAGATTTTACAAAGTCAAGTAAATTGATGCATATATATCTGAAAAGAAAGAAGCTAACAGACAGTAAGCACGGGGAACCTCAAACTTCTTTTTAAATTTTGATTAGCCCTTTTACTATTTCTATGTCTCTCGCTGAGTCACACATAACCCCCTAGCTTCTCCTATATTCTAACCTACAGCTCCTTCTCTTACCTTCACACACGCACACAGGAGGAGCTCACGGACACGAAGCACACGGCGGCGTTCCAGCGAACTACAACCCGGAGACAGCAACCGGATGGAGGAGAAGTCAGGAAGCCCACCGCGATCTCAACCATCGCGATGGCTGGGGCGGAGGGTGACCGAGCAGCGCTGGCCACGCTGCCGAAGCGGCTCGACGGCGTTCAGCGGCAACACCCACGAGACAGCGAGAGGGCTTAGCAGGGGTGAGCAAGGTGTGTAGTGGATTGAGGGGAAGCCAGAGGTGCCTTTTAACTGAATGAGGCTCGGAATGATTGGTGTGGCCGGGTGCGTCGTCTCCGGCTCTAAAAAGACGGACGGCAGTAAAACTCCAATTGGAGCTTTGGCGTGGCATCAAGCAAGGCAGGATGGGATTGGTCGACCAGAGCGCTTAAATGCGAAACTGTGGACGCGTCGAATCGAGCTGAGTCGACTCATCCATGTCGAATTGAATTAAGCTACGGAGTTGGCTTTGGCGCGACGCTGTCTCGCCTGCCGGCTGCCTTCAATGGCGATGACTGGTTGATGGTGTCGATAACCATTAATGGAGAAGACATGACGAGACGACGGCCAGCTGCGTCACTGTATTGGAAAGACGGCTGACAGCTAACCCGGACGGCGCATGACTGAACATCGCGGCGAGCACTAGGGGCAAAGTGGCTCCAGTTTACAACGTGCTCGATTTTGTGGTTCTAGGCTCGACCATGCATTGGTGCAGCAGCGCATGTACGTGCTTGTGCTGATGATTGAGGCGCAAACTCGCACGGCCGAAATGCTATAAATGGCAAGACGACGGCAAGCATAGCTACTTGCGCTCGGACGATGCGACGGCGGTGGCAGCAGAGGCCGGAATCAATTAAGCGGGGCAGCTGATTAGTCCAAAGACAGGACAAGCCGATGCAGTGCTTGGTGTCAAGGACACTGGCGTGCATGGCATGAATGCTTGAGCTCGGCGAGAGCAGTGCAGTAGTGCATGGATGAGGGTGTACGTACATGCATGTGGTACGTAGCTTGCAATGATGATTGAGGAGAAAAGCCCGTGCGGCCGTAGTGCCATAAATGGCAAGGCAACGACAAGCACGGCCAGCTGCGCTCAGACGACGCGACGGCAGCGGCAGCAACGACGCGACGGGAGACGCAGCGCTGTAGGCGGCGGCAAGGCCTTGCGCCGCTCAGCAGCACACAGCAGCATGCAGTGGCTCGGCCGAGGACAGCCGCGTGCATGGCCAGGACGCTTGGAGCTCGACCAAGACAGAGCAGGGCGTAGCTCGAAGTCCTTGCAGCGGTACGTTGCATGCTTGCAACGGCAAGCGGGAGCAGCCAGGAGTGCATGCGTGTGTGTGTGTGTGTGGTAGATGTGGGTTACGTGAGTGTTGTGTGTGTCATTTTATTTTCTTTTCCTTTTTAAGCACAACACACATAAAACTTATATTTATTTACAGCAAAAATATTTTAAGTTGGATATCAACATTCAAGCTAATTTATTATCTAAACTCAACAAAGCCTCTTGCTAAGCATGAAATATTAATTACTTAATACTAAACATTTATTTTCTAACGTTCGAGCACGACACTAATTATAGACACAAGCTTAATCATAACAACACAACATGCACTTAAGATTAATATGATGCTCATGAGGTGATTTAACAAATAATTTGGCGCGTAACACCGGGGGTGTTACAGCCCCTCCCCCCTAACAAAAATCTCGTCCTCGAGATTTCATGTGTGTGCCTAGTGTAGGAAAGGTAGAATATTCTAAACATTTTTAATTTGATTACCTTGGCACATTAGAGAGAAGGTGGGGGTAATTTTCCAAAAGATAATCTTCTTGTTCCCAAGTTGCTTCTTCCTCTGGATGATTTTGCCACTGGACTTTATAGAATTTTATTATTTTGTTTCTCGTCACTCTTTCCTTCTCATCTAAAACCTTGATAGGATGCTCAATATATGTGAGATCAGGCTGAAGAGATAATCCTTCAATCTCTACTACTTCCGTTGGAACTCTCAAACACTTCTTTAGCTGGGAGACATGGAAAACATTGTGGACTGCCGACAAGATATCGGGGAGTTGGATGCGATAAGCAACAGGACCGCACCGCTCTAAGATTCTGTAAGGTCCAACATATCGGGGAGCAACTTTCCTTGTACTCCAAACCGGTGCACACCTCTCATAGGAGACACCTTAATATAGACATAGTCACCCTCTTCAAATTCCAATGGTCTTCTCCTCTTATCCGCGTAACTTTTCTGATGAGCTTGTGCTGCTCTTAAATGACTCTGAATCACACGAACTTGCTCTCTTGCGTTCTTGACAATATCAGGTCCAAAGTGACCACGATCTCCCACTTCAACCCAATTAAGTGGTGTTCTACATTTCTTGCCATAGAGGGCTTCGAAAGGTGCCATTTGAATGCTTTCTTGATAGCTGTTGTTATACGAAAACTCAGCAAAAAAGGCAAGCACTCGTCCCACTTCTCGGGAAAAGAAATGACACAAGCCCTCAACATATCTTCCAAGATTTGATTAACTCTCTCAGTCTGACCATCTGTTTGCGGGTGATAGGCAGTACTAACAAGAAGTTGAGTGCCCAAACATTTCAGAATCGCTTCACTGAGAAAACAAACACCGACCCTCAATCGAAAATGATGGTCAATGGCACTCCATGCAAACATACAATCTTCTCAAAATACAAACTTAGCATAATCGGTGGTTGTATGCTTTGTCTTCACCGGAAGGAAATGAGCAGATTTAGTGAGACGATCTACTATGATCCAAATGGAGTCATGCCCCTTGGCGATCTGAGGTAGACCACCGATAAAATCCATAGAAATATCTTCCCACTTCCAAGCTGGGATAGGCGAGGGCTGCAAATAACCGTGGGTACGGAGGTGATCTGCCTTAACCCTTCTGCAAGTGTCACACTCCGCAATATACTTGGTAATATCTTGCTTCATATTGGGCCACCAATACAAGGTGCGCAAATCATGATACATTTTGTTACTTCCTGGATGTATAGACAATTTAGAATTATGGGCCTCATCCAAAATTGTCCTCCTAAGGTCTTCGTTTGCAGGAACCACTAAACGATTTTTGAACCTTAACACACCCATATCATCAATGCTAAAATGGGGACCACGGTTTTCAGCCATTAACTTCTTGATATGAGGGATTTCTTCAGCATCTTGTCTCTGCTCCATAATAATCCTCTCATGCAAATTAGAGACCAAGGAAATATGGGCTAGAATTTCAGGATGAGATTGAGGCCAGGACTCCTTGACTCTATATGGCTTCCTACTCAAAGCATCAGCTACTACATTAGCTTTTCCAGGATGGTAATGAACTTCCAAGTTATAATCCTTGATCAATTCAAGCCATCTACGCTGCCTCATATTTAACTTTCGAGGTTGAGTAAAAATATATTTGAGGCTTTTGTGGTCCGTATAGATGTGCACCTTATTTCCCAATAGGTAGTGCCTCCAAATTTTTAGAGAATGCACAACTGCAGCAAGCTCTAAATCATGGGTAGGATAATTAACTTCATGCTTCTTTAGCTGACGGGAAGCATAGGCTATCACTCTTCCTTCTTGCATGAGCACACAACCAAGTCCTGTCTTGGATGCATCACAATATACATCAAAGGGTCTCCCAATATCCGGTTGAGCAAGAACTGGGCTGAGGTGAGCAATTTCTTTAGAGTTTGAAAAGCTTCCTCACAAGCAGGAGTCCACACAAATTTGGAATCCTTTCGAAGCAGATTGGTCATAGGTTGGGCTAGTTTAGAGAAGTCTGGAATGAAACGCCGATAATAACCAGCTAAACCCAAAAATTGATGGATTTGATGAGCTGATTCTGGAGATTGCCAATTCAGGACATCTTGCACCTTACTAGGATCAACAGAGATACCCTCTGGAGTCAAGACATGTCCCGAAAATTCCACTCGGTCCAACGGAATGCACACTTGCTGAACTTGGCATACAACTTGTGCTCTCACAAAATAGAGTCAACACAATACGGAGATGCTGCTCATGCTCTTGTTGATCTTTGGAGTACACCAGGATGTCATCGATGAAAACCACCACAAACTTGTCCAACTCCGGCATGAAGACTGAATTCATGAGGTACATGAAGAAGGCAGGAGCATTGGTGAGGCCAAAGGACATCACTAGGTACTCATAAAGGCCGTACCTAGTAGAGAAGGCTGTTTTAGAAATATCTTCGGGTCGGATTTTTATCTGATGGTACCTAGAACGGAGGTCAATTTTTGAGAACACTTTAGCACCAGCTAGTTGATCAAACAAGATGTCTATACGGGGCAAGGGATACTTGTTCTTAATGGTTACCGCATTAAGAGGGCGGTAATCCACACACATACGAAGAGTACCATCCTTCTTCTTCACAAAAATGGCAGGGCAACCCCAAGGTGAAGTGCTAGGACGGATGAAACGATCCTTTAACCGCTCTTCTAATTGCTTCTTCATCTCAGCTAACTCTGGTGGAGCCATGCGGTAAGGACGCCGCCCGCAAACAGGGGGGCAGTCCCCGGCTCCAATTCTATGGTGAACTCTACTTCTCTATCGGTGGCAACCCGGGGAGCTTATCGGGGAAAAACATCGAAAAACTCACATACCACGGGAATGGAAGCAAGATCGCCAAGCTTCGGCATGGGCAACCACCGGTAAGGATGTAACTGAGGCATAAGAAGAGACATCCCCGTCCTCGAACAAGGAAGCTTCAACTCAACCGCTCTCGATTAAGGTTTAAGACTACCCTATTTTGTTGCATCCAGTTCATCCCAAGGATCACATCTAACCCCCGTCCGTAGTATCATAAAGCGACACGATAGGTGTAAGTGGCTAGCACTACACGGACTATCTCTGTCCCGGGTATTAATGCACGATGTGCTCCCGGTGTCAATATCTTATAGGCAAATGACATTTTTCACCGTGGGAATATCTGTTCCTTAGTGCATATCCCATGCTCATAAATGAATGTGATGCACCGTAATCGAACAACACGAATCTTTGGATGGGAGTTGATGGAGAACATACCAGCCCATCACGGGCTCTCCACGTGGGATCTCATCCGCCTCGGTGTAGTTAACTTGTCCAAAGGGTGGTCGATGGCATCTTCTTCTTAATAAAGGTCCTCTTGACTAAACGGGAGTTAGCTGAAGACCGAGAAGGCTGGTTCTCGCGGACAATTCGAATATAGTGACCTTCCTTGCCACACTTGAAACAGGCATTGGGTGGGACTATCTTGCTTTTGCTTCCCGACCACGACGAGGTGGAAACTAGCCGTCTCTAGGGGCTCTTTGAGTCCGCTGGGTCTGGCTTTGGTCTGGCCGGGTGGGTGCACGGTACCGAGGCCGGGTATCTTTGGGCGGGCCCGCCGAGACTGGTACGAATGCTGTCCCCCGGGGAGAGTTGTGAGGCACTCTCCGGACCATCTGGACCTTCCGAGACTGGCCGTTGACTAGAAGAACCCATAGCTGCTCTCTTCTGCTCCATTATTCTGCAGTGTCCCGCCGCAATCCCTCCATAGTGATGGCAGCATTCATCGCCTCCCCAAAAGTATGATAACCTCCAATTATACAGACTTCTCCCCGCGGAGAAAGGTTTGAAAGACCACGGTTGAAACAATCCATCTTCTTCTCATCGGTGTCCACACGAGTACCCGAAGATATTTGGGGCAGTCGTTGAACTTGTGAACATAATCCATTACGCACATGTTCCCTTGCTTCGGATCAATGAACTCCTTGACTTCACCTTTCGGATGGCCAGCGGGAACAAAGTGCTTGACGGAAGGCAAAGAGTAACTCGTCCCAAGTCACTGGTGACCAGCGCTTGCCGCATGGCGGTGAAAGTGTCCCACCAAGTAGTCGCGGACCCCTGCATTTCTGCGGCGCAAAGTGCACCTTCTCGGTCGTCGGTGATCCCGGTGAGCAAAGAAGAACTTCTGCTCCAGACCACGAAGCCAATGCTCCGCGTCAAGAGGCTCTGCCGTTGGGGTGAAAGTAGGCGGCTGAGTCCCCACGAAGTCCTTGTAGGTGCAGGACTTCTCCTGGTCTTGACCACCGCCTCTATTCCCACCATTGCCACAGCGGGGAAATCCTCCAACAGCCTGTGCCATCAACTCCAGGGCACGGGCTGAGTCTCGGCGAGCGGCTGCCAACTCCGCCATCATCTCCGCGAAGGTCGGGGGAGCTGACGGTGGCGGTGGTGGTGGCGGCTGACTAGCCTGGGCTGCTCCGTCTCCGTCGGTACCCTGAACACCACCCTGAACCTCCTCGTGGGCCTCATTGCCCTGCGCGTCTCCACCACTGTAGCTACCACGCTCGGAGGAAACCCTCATCTACAAGCAGACCATTCCCACAAAAAAAATCAGCAACCAGGTCTTCCAACTTGAAACAAGCGACTGAGAGAAACTGATAAGACGGAAACAACATCTTTTAGAATCTAGATTTCTACTTGGGTGAGAGCAATTATTTTTAGTAAATTATCAATTATTGAGGTTCACATGAGGGGAGGCTTAATCATATGAAGTTATATCTTTAATGATGCATGCTCGACCTATTCGCTCGCTCAAGCCAGAAATATAGTGGCACGCAAAATTTTTGGCACATCGCACACTCACTTGCCGGACGCTAATCGATTCTTACATTACGCAAGTTAGTGTACCTGCAGAAAATAATTAGTTAAAACAGTGCCACTACCCTAGATACATAACCATATTTCTAGGGCTTACACTTATATACGCAAAGAACCATGCCCTAACCTTTTGAAAAGACTTTTGTTGGTCTAGTTTTAGATTTTAGAAATAGGTTCTTAAGCTCCGAATACTCAATTATGCTCTGATACCACCTGTGGCAGAACCGCCTAAATTAATACCCTCACAAGAGTACTTATCTTCCATTAGACACTAAGTACTCAAGGGAGCGCACTAATTTAATCGATTCTGTCGAGCACACCCCAACGGGAGAACTCGATAAACCACAAATTTAACCAGGATACAATTGAGTACGGAACTTACATCACTTAATTCATTTCATACAATAAGAGTCTTAAAAATTTATTCATTACAATACCGAGTTCAGAGTGCGGAATTTAAAACAAATGAACTGAAATAAACTTCTAGCGGAACGCGATACAAGGATTCCGTCTGTGCCCACCAGATGAATCCTCCACACAAAGCTACTCCTCAAGCTAAACCTGCAACAGGGGAAATAAACCCTGAGTACACAATGTACTCGCAAGACTTACCCGACTGGGAATTATATATATCCCGACTCTCAAGGATATGAGTAGGCTATATGGCTTACTGGTTTAGTTTATTTGCGAAAAGCATTACTAAGCATAAATCCTTACTTCAAGTTATTAGTCGTATTTTAGTTCAATAGCTAATCATACTATGTAAGCACTGTCTATTTGCAAGCATGTGGTAAGCAATCGATACATCTTTAACCTCTTTTCCAACTTCCATTTCTTACTACGATGCGAGAATAAAGCCCTCGCCGCACCGTTCATTGAACGGCGATTCGCGAATCAATTTGTCCAGTGGGTGCCCCGAGAGACACACTCCCCCGCCCGCATCCTAGACACGAGGCGAGAACAACTTGCTTTCCCCGCCTCGGGGCTCCGGTCCCTGTCCGAACTTGGACTCCAAGCCCCGACATTACCGGCCCGACCGTGTAACGCGGTGCAAGGACCTCCACCATCCCCGCCCCCATACAGCCCGGTCCCGACGAGCCGGAACCCAAGACAAGAGAGAGCAAGCCTTCCGAGCTCCCATAAACACGTATGTGTTCGGGACAAGGAGATCTGTGGCTTAACCTTCAACCCTTAGCAACGAAGCGGTCCTTAACCGACGCGACAGGGAAAAACTGTAACCAAATTAAGCCTATGGCCGCAGGACATAACTTGTTACACACCACCAAGAACCATACCATATCCCCGCCTTGGTCAACATATTCCTTTCCACCACATTATCATGTAAGTAAAATAATAAATCCTGTTGTGAGTAACGGCAGGTTACTCACGCTACCGCTATCCTAAGCATAGCGGCTACATCGAACCTAAACTAGTAGGACTCATAGGATAGATATATATATATGCATGTGGGTTTCATAACAAATCCTGCAACGTAAATGCACAACATATATATATATATATATATATATATGATAGATTCATAAAATAGGGGTTATGCACCGGGGCTTGCCTTGGGCGGCCGGGTCACCGAGTCGATCACCCACGCTCCCGGAACTCCCGGGGCGCCTCGGTCCGGGAAACTCCTCCACGTACTCCTCGATCACCTCCTCGTACTCGGCGTCGTCGGGAAGCAACAGCACGGACTCGTTCTCTACATGCATGCGATAATGATGCAATGAACAAAGGCAACAACAACTCTTAAAAGAACACATACATACTAGGCTAACAGCTAGCTCTAAATGACTAACATGTTTAGCTAAGTGTTAGCATCTCAAGTCAAACAATTATAATTAGCTTTCTAATTTATTTAATACATCCTCTAAGTAAGCTACGTACTTTAACTACCTTATTAAACTAATTATTTTAGAGCTATGATAATTATAGAGAGCACACGAATAACTACTAAAGCTAACTTAGTTTACTAACCAAAGAAACAATTAATTATAACTATCTTATGGACTAATAGAATACTACCAGAACGTGTAAGGAGCCAATCTAATAAACTATCGTTCTTATACTCGTGCTATTAAAACAAAAAAGCAAGAACAATTTACGTGAAGCCTATTTGTTATTTATTGTAGACCTAAAACATTAAGCACTTTGGATTAATTAAACTGCTCTAGCACATAGTAGGTAACACCAGGAGTCTAACAAAATTGGAATCATGATTTTAGGACTTAATTTTGAATTTATTCAGATTTTACAAAGTCAAGTAAATTGATGCATATATATCTGAAAAGAAAGAAGCTAACAGACAGTAAGCACGGGGAACCTCAAACTTCTTTTTAAATTTTGATTAGCCCTTTTACTATTTCTATGTCTCTCGCCGAGTCACACATAACCCCCTAGCTTCTCCTATATTCTAACCTACAGCTCCCTTCTCTTACCTTCACACACGCACACAGGGAGGAGCTCACGGACACGGCAAGCACACGGCGGCGTTCCAAATAACTACAACCCGGAGACAAAGAACCGGATGGAGGAGAAGTGTGGAAGCCCACCGCGATCTCAACCATCGCGATGGTCGGGCGGAGGGTGACCGAAAGCAGCGCCCACCACGCGCCGAAGCGGCTCGGCACGGCGTTCCGGCAACACCCACGAGACAGCGAGAGGGCTTAGCAGGGGTGAGCAAGGTGTGTAGTGGATCGAGGGGAAGCCGAGGTGCCATTTAACCGAATGAGGCTCGGAATGATTGGTGTGGCCGGGTGCGTCGTCTCCGGCTCTAAAAAGACGGACGGCAAAAAAACTCCAATTGGAGCTTTGGCATGGCATCAAGCAAGGCAGGATGGGATTGGTCGACCAGGCGCTTAAATGCGAAACCGTGGACGCGTCGAATTGAGCCGAGTCGACTCATCCATGTCGAATTGAATTAAGCTACGGAGTTGGCTTTGGCGCGACGCTTGTCTCGCTTTGCCGGCTGCCTTCAATGGCGATGACTGGTTGATGGTGTCGATAACCATTAATGGAGAAGACATGACGAGACGACGGCCAGCTGCGTCACTGTATTGGAAAGACGGGCCGACAGCTAACCCGGATGGCGCATGACTGAACATCGCGGCGCGAGCACTAGGGGCAAAGTGGCTCCAGTTTACAACGTGCTCGATTTTGTGGTTCTAGGCTCGACCATGCATTGGTGCAGCAGCGCATGTACGTGCTTGTGCTGATGATTGAGGTGCAAACTCGCACGGCCGAAATGCTATAAATGGCAAGACGACGGCAAGCATAGCTACTTGCGCTCGGACGATGCGACGGCGGTGGCAGCAGAGGCCGGAATCAATTAAGCGGGGCAGCTGATTAGTCCAAAGACAGGACAAGCCGATGCAGTGCTTGGTGTCAAGGACACTGGCGTGCATGGCATGAATGCTTGAGCTCGGCGAGAGCGTGCAGTAGTGCATGGATGAGGGTGTACGTACATGCATGTGGTACGTAGCTTGCAATGATGATTGAGGAGAAAAGCCCGTGCGGCCGTAGTGCCATAAATGGCAAGGCAACGACAAGCACGGCCAGCTGCGCTCGACGACGACGACGACGGCAGCGGCAAAGAACGACGCGACGGGAGACGCAGCCAGCGCTGTAGGCGGCGGCGGCAAGGCCTTTGCGCCGCTCAGCAGCAGACAAAGAAGATGCAAAGGGCTCGGCCGAGGACAGCCGCGTGCATGGCTAGGACGCTTGGAGCTCGACCAAGACAGAGCAGGGCGTAGCTCGAAGTCCTTGCAGCGGTACGTTGCATGCTTGCAACGGCAAGCGGGAGCAGCCAGGAGTGCATGCGTGTGTGTGTGTGTGTGTGGTAGATGTGGGTTACGTGAGTGTTGTGTGTGTCATTTTATTTTCTTTTCCTTTTTAAGCACAACACACATAAAACTTATATTTATTTACAGCAAAAATATTTTAAGTTGGATATCAACATTCAAGCTAATTTATTATCTAAACTCAACAAAGCCTCTTGCTAAGCATGAAATATTAATTACTTAATACTAAACATTTATTTTCCAATGTTCGAGCACGACACTAATTATAGACACAAGCTTAATCATAACAACACAACATGCACTTAAGATTAATATGATGCTCATGAGGTGATTTAACAAATAATTTTGCGCGTAACACCGGGGGTGTTACACGGGGCGCGCCTCGATCCATTTGGAGAATTTGTCGATGGCGACGAGCAGATGAGTGAAGCCCCCGGGCGCCCTCTTGAGGGGTCCTACCAGATCCAAACTCCACACGGCGAAAGGCCACGTGATCGGGATGGTGCAGGCGCTGGGCCCGGTAGGTGCATCGGACGGCGTAATGCTCGACATCCTTCGCAGTGCGTACTACCTCGGTGGCGTCGGCGACCGCGGTTGGCCGATAGAACCCCCTGTCGGAAAAGGCGCCGGCGAGGGAGGGGGGGGGCGCGTGGTGGCCGCAGACACCGGCGTGGATCTTTTGGACAAGGGCGAGGCCCTCCTCGACCGTGATGCATCGCTGCAGGACCCCCGAGGGGCTTCGCTTGTAGAGCTCTTCCTCGATAACGACGAAGGACTTTGCTCTTCTCGCGATGCGCCTGTTTTGGTTGAAGTCCTCGGGAAGGACCCCTCGGATGATCCAGTCGAGGTATGGCTTTCTCCAGTCCGGCTTGGGGTCGGCCTTTGGATCCCCTCCGTCGATCTCCATGACCTCGGCGTTTGATGCCGAGGACGCCTCGGAAGTCGGGGGGGTCTCGGATGTCGAGGGGGCCTCGGACGGGCCTCCAGCCCCCGGGGGGGTCGGTACGATCCTCTGAGGCCTCCCCTTGCCCCCCTAGCGTGACGGAGGGAGCCGCGAGGTCTTTGGTGAAGACGTCAGGGGGAACCGGGGCTCTCCCAGCGGTGATCTTGGCGAGTTCGTCGGCGGCTTCGTTGTGCCTCCGGACGACGTGGTTGAGCTCGAGACCGTCGAACTTGTCCTCCAGGGCGCGCACCGCCTTGCAGTACGCGTCCATCTTGGGGTCGTGGCAGCTTGAGTCCTTCATGACTTGGTCGATGACGAGCTACGAGTCCCCTGACGCCGAGGCGCTTTGACGCCAAGTTCGACGGCGATCTTTAACCCGTTGAGCAGCCTTCATACTCGCCATATTGTTCGATGTTTGGGAAGTGAAGGCGGATCACGTACCGCATGTGCACCCCGAGGGGAGAGACGAAGAGAGGCCGGGCGCCGGCTCCGGTCTTCATCGTGGACCCGTCGAAGTACATCGTCCAAATTCCGCCTGAGCCGGAGCGGCGGTAGCCGGGTGTCGATCCACTCCGCGAGGAAGTCGGCCAAGACTTGAGATTTGATGGCCTTCCTCGGCGTAGGTAGGAGAGTCTCTCCCATGAGCTCGATGGACCACTTGGCAACCCGCCCCGAGACCTCCCGATTCTGGAGGATCTCTCCCAACGGGTAGGAGGAGACCATCGTCACGGGGTGGGCGTCGAAGTAGTGCCGGAGCTTGCGCCGAGTCAGGACCACCGCATAGAGCAGCTTCTGGATCTGCGGGTAGCGGATCTTGGTCTCGGACAACACCTCGCTGATGAAGTAGACCGGCCTCTGGACCGGCAGGGGTGTGGCCCTCCTCCCGCCTCTCGACGACGATGGCGATGGCCCGACCACACCACGGGTGGTCGCGGCGACGCATAAGAGGAGGGGTTCACCTTAGGCGGGCGGGGACGAGGATTGGGCACCGTGGGGGCAGCCTTGAGCTTGTCGAGGGCCTCCCCGGGCCTCGGTGGTCCGTGAGAAGCGCTCGGACTTTCTCAGGAGGCGATACAGGGGCAGGCCCTTCTCGCCGAGTCGTGAGATGAAGCGACTGAGGGCCGCTAGACAGCCCATGACTCGGCTATGCGCCCTTGAGTCCTTGATCGCCCCCATGCTCGTCACCGCAGTCACCTTCTCTGGGTTGGGCTCGATGCCGCGTTTGGAGACGATGAACCCGAGGACCATGCCTCGGGGGACCCCGAAGACGCACTTCTCGGGGTTGAGTTTGACGCTTTTGGCCTTAAGACACTAGAAGGCGATCTTGAGGTCAGAGATGAGGGCGTCAGCCTTCTTAGTCTTGACCACGATATCGTCGACGTAGGCCTCTACGGTTTCGCCGATGTGGTCGCCGAAAATGCCCAGCATGCACCGTTGGTACGTGGCCCCTGCGTTCCTAAGCCCGAAGGGCATCGTCACGTAACAGTACATGCCGAACGGGGTGATGAAGGACGTCGCGAGCTGGTCGGACTCCTTCACCTTTATTTGGTGGTAGCCGGAATAAGCATCAAGGAAGGATAAGAGCTCGCACCCCGAGGTGGAGTCGACTATCTGATCGATACGTGGTAAGGGAAAAGGGACTTTCGGACATGCTTTATTTAAACTAGTATAGTCTACACACATCCTTCATTTCTCACTCTTTTTCCTAACCAGTACAGGATTAGATAACCACTCAGGGTGGAACACCTCCTTGAACAATCCTCCTTGCTTCACCTCCTCGCCGATGGCCCCGAATCTCCCTCGTCGAATCGGCGCTTCACCGCTTCACCGGTCGGACCCGGCCCGGATATCAAGGGAGTGCTCGGCGACATCCCTCGGAATGCCCGGCATGTCCGAGGGACTCCACGCGAAGATGTCGATGTTCGCGCGGAGAAAGTCGACGAGCACGACTTCCTATTTAGGGTCGAGGGAGTCACAGATCTTCACCGTCTTGCCGGACGAGGTGGAGGGGTCGAGCGGGATCTCCCTTACCCCATCGGACGGCTCGAAGGTGCCGGCGTGGCGCTTGGAGTCGAGAGCCTCAGAGATGGCCATGGCCTCGGCATGCTCGATGGCCTCCAAGTCGCAGTTGAACACATGCTCGTAAGAGGAGCCAACGGTGATGACGCCGTTGGGGCCCGACATCTTGAGGAGGGGGTACGTGTAGTTCGGGACCGCCATGAACTTCGCGTACGTGGGACGTCCGAGTATGCCGTGGTAGGTTCCTTGGAAGTCAACCACGTCGAAGGTGATGACCTCCTTGCGGTAGTTTGATGGCGTTCCAAAGACGACGGGGAGATCGATCTGCCCGAGGGGCCAGGCTCGCTTGCCCGGCACGATCCCCTGAAAGGGAGAGTTGGAGGGTCGGAGGTGCGGGCGCTCCATCCCCAACAAAGCCGAGGGTGTCGGAGTAGAGGATGTTGAGGGCGCCGCCGCCATCCATCGCACCTTAGTGAGCCGAACGTTGCCGACGACGGGATCCACCACGAGTGGGTATCTCCCCGGGTTTGGCACGTGGAGCGCGGGTGGTCGTCGAGGCCATAGGTGATGGCCTCGGCCGACCACACCGGTAGGCTGCGGCGTGGCGGGCGCACCGAGAATACCTCTCGGCGCTCGCGCTTGATCCCGACGTGGAGAAAGGTTCGCCGGGGAGGCCTCCGATGATCATGAAGACATCATGGATCTTCGGGAACCCGTCATCCTTGTCTTCGTCCTCCTTCTCCTTCTTCTTCTTGTCCTCGGGCGGGGCGGCTTCGATAGAATCGGCGGGCCAAGTCACACTCCCCCATGGTGTGCTTGACGGGGGAACTTGTGGAAGGGGCATGGCTTTTTGAGCATGTCGTCGAATGCCCCGGGCCCGGGGGGCCTCGGGGGGGTCTTGCGGTCGGCCGCGGCGATGAGATCATCCTCGGAGTCTTCCTCCTTCTTGCCTTGCTTCCCCCTCCGCTTGCCCCTCTTGTTCTTCTTCTTAAGTTGCGGGTTCTTTGTTCCTTGGCTTCTTCATTCTTCCGCTTGTCCTTGTCGTTGGCGCCGCGAAAGATGGCCCCCACTTGCCTCCTCGCCGGGAGGCGAAGTTTGTGGCCACCTCAAACGGCTCGTTGGCGGTGGAGGGCATCTTCCCCGGTCGTGGACCAGTTCGCGTGGACCAACTCCTCGCGCGCTGAAAATCGTCCCACGTTGGGCGAGGAACACTTCTAAATGGCGGTGTCGGCCACGTTGGGCGGCTCGGTGCGCACGTATGTGCCACACGGAAGTTTCCCACGAAGACCTTGACCAGGTCGGCCCAGTCAAAAGATCGTGCGGGCGGGAAGGTGCTCCAGCCCGGCCCGGCCCCGTCGCCCAAGTGAAGGGGAAGGCTGCGGATGATGAGCTTGTCGTCGTCCGCCCCGCCCACCGGGCGGCCGGGCGGTAATCGTTGAGCCAAACCCCCCGAGGTTCGTCTCACCCGAGTATTTGGTGAGGTTGGCGGGCTGGCGGAACCGAAAGGGGAATCGTGCGCTACAGATTTCCCGGCTGAAGGCACAGGCCCCAGGGGGTGCGTCGTCGCGGTCCCTCGTTTGTCGGCGCCGCCCCTAGCGGTGGCCCGGTCGGCGTTCGTCCGTGCTCGCCTCCCTCGCGGTATTTAACGCCGCGTCGCCCGTCGTTAAGGCTGCCGCGGTTGTCCTGGATGCGCTCGCGAGCCGGCCTTCGCGAGGATCCTGATGGACAGAAGGCCTCGCGCTCTCCCGGGGACGCCCGCGGGTTCCTCATCCTTCTGGCCCCGCGCGAGGCGCGGTAATAAACTGTTAATTGCCGGTCTCGATGAAGCCTCGCGGCTCGTCGCGGATCTTTGGCGCCCCTCAGGTGGAGGGCTCCGGCATTGATCAGGCAGAAGGGGCCACAACCGCGACGTTTAGCTCACGCTGGAAGACGGGAAGATGCTCGCCCCTCGTAGTTTGCGATCCTGCGCTGGACGCCGCGGGCGTGCTGCCGTGCAGCGGGCTCTGGTTGGGCGCCGCGCGGTGGCCTTGCTCGAGAGCGCTCCTATCTTCTGCCGTAGCCGAAGACGGTCCGTGGTCAAGCTTAGCCCTAAGGTCGCGGATCTGCTCGACGGTAGGTCGACGTGGCTCCCGAGGTGTGACTGGTGGATCCTCCGCCCTTGGGGTAGTCGTAGGCGGTGGGGTCCGCTCCCCTTGTGGTCGGGAGGCTCCTGGGTCTGCTGGGGTCGCGACCACCGGGGCGGTCCTAGCGGTGTGTCTAGGGTTACGTTCCTGATCCTCGTTGTCGCTGTCGCGGCCGTCGGCGCCGAGGTCACGAACCTCCACGTGGAAGCACTTGCGCGTCGGGTCGTACATGTCGTCCGGGGAGTCGGAGTCGGGGTAACCGAAGGCGAAGGCGTGCTCCGGGATGAACCCCCTGGGTTCCGTGTCCTCGAGGTAGCGCCGGATCGGGTGGATGTAGCGCTTGCCAGGGTCGCTCCGCTCCGCTTTGCTGATCGGGTACTCCTCGAAGGCGTGGATGGATCCGTTGGGGATGTCAGCGTTGGGCGCTACGTGGGCGCTGGCGGCGACGTGGATGCCTCCTCCGGGTTCCCGTGGCGGTGGAGACCAACACTGCGCACGTGGCGGCCGGCGTTAGCCAAGCGAATGGTTGTCGAGATGGCGGCGGTGGTGAGTGTCCCGCGGGAGGCGTCGCCCGGTACAACGCCGCAAAGGTCCTCCTCCGGACCCCGGCGTCGCGGTGAGTCCGTCGTGTGCGGCGAGAGCGAGTGCCTCGGGCCTCTGCTGGCCGGGCCGGTGATGGGTCCACCGGGGCCTCGTCGGGAGGTCCACGAGCTCCGGCCGGGAGGAGCTCCATGCCATCTTGGACACCGGTCGACACGAACTCAAGCTCACCGAACCGGATCAGGGTCCCTAGCTCCAGCGGCTGGGGTGGAAGAGAGTCGGGGCTGAGAGGCCGCCCCGAAGTGTCGTCATGTCTGCTGGCCATCCGGAGGTTTGGCGGGAAGAGAGGCGAAACACGCACAGCTCCCCTACCTGGCGCGCCAAACCGCCGGTCTTTGGAATTGGTGGCTTTAGCACCAACGAGTGAATTTGTGGTGCGTGTTCCCAACCCCGGATGGTGTGCAAGATGAACACAAGGATTTATACTGGTTCGGGCAAGAGAAGGCCCTACGTCCGGTGGGGGGGAGGAGTTCTTGTATTATCCTGCACCGGCAAGTGCTCGTAGGTAGGGTGTACAAGCGGTGAGAGGGGACGGGGTCCCAAGTCTCGTGGTGATTGAGTGAAGTGCCAATATCGGGCTCCTCGTGTGTGCCTGCTGCCCTACGGGCCCCCCGCCTTCCCCTTTATAGCCGCAAGGGGTAGGCGGGGCCTTACAAGAGGTGATCGTGCTCGTGGGTCGGGTCGGGAGCTTTCGTCCTCCCTCATCCGAGGCTCCGGCGTGGGCGCGCATCCCCCCGGACCGTGACGAGGCAAGTGCGACGTCGCCTCCTTGCCCTGTTGTCCCGAATGCCGGACGTTCTGTTGGAGTTGGTGAAGTGCGTCGGAGGGGCGCCGGGGGCCCCTGTAGCTTTGACACACCTAGAAGTCCGAGGCTCGGGGGGCCCCGGAGCTCGTCGCCATCTGAGGAGTGGGTGGAACAGCCGCGGACGATCGCCCGCGATGGTTGCCCATCCCGTGCTCGGGGCTCACGAGGGTGGGCTGCTGGTTGACTAGAATGGGCGTCGATCCACTCCCGCACGAGGGGTGACGTCGGTGGCGTGGCCTTGGCGTGGTAGGCGGCGTCACGGAGTTCGGCGATGGGACTGGCGGAAGGGTTAAGCGACATAGTGCCCCACTGTGGCGGGCGTGGCCTCCACTATGGAGCTAACGTAAGCATGATCGCCGGCGTGGGGGCTGTGACGGGGCAATGCCTATCCCCCAAAGAGCATGGAGCGCTCACGACACGCAGGCGGTGGTGGATATCGTCAAATCGGTGGTACGGTCTTTGACTCTAGGCGGCGCGTCCCGTCCGATGCCCAGTTGCCGGGGGCTCTCGGGCGGGGCGGAAGCTGGAGGCTCATCCGAGGCCCCGCTGTTGGGGGGGCTCGGGCGGGGCTGAAATGGAAACTTCGTCAGAGGCCCCTGGGGGGGGGCTCGGGCGAGGCGGAGAATTGGCTCTCCCACCCGAGCCTTTAGCGAGGTGAGCTCGGATGGGCCGGAGGAGGTACATTTGCTCGGTGTCTTTGGAGCCGCGGCCTAGGTAGAGCAGTGGGAGGCCTACTGGGCCAAAGTTTGCGTTTGTTGGGCTTTCCTTAGGGGCCCTTATTTTGGTCCCCGACAAGATCTATGCTTTTATGTAATTAATTGAAATAATTCATAACTGTAACTTCTATAATTATTTTGTTAGACTAAAGCATACCATATTATATATTCACTGTGTAGATCTATTCATATGGAGTCCAACAGAATTAGATTTTTTATTTTATGATTTTTTTTATGATTTACTATAATTTTTTAAAATTCAGCTGAAATAAATAAAAAAGAAAAGACCAACAAAAAGTTTGTAGTAAAGCATACCATATTATATATTCACTACGTAGATCTACTCATATAGAGTCTAACAAAAATTAATTTTTTATTTTATGATTTTTCTGTGATTTACTATTATTTTTTTATGTTTTAGCCGAAATAAATAAAGAAGACAAAGACAAACCACTTTTACGGTAGCAAAATCGCCGTTAAAACTGCTTCAAGGAGATAAAACAGATGGTTTGAATAGTTAAGGAGATAGTTTGTCCAATTTTGAATTTCAGAGAGAAAAAAATCGGACTTTTGAAAAAGTTGGGGGAGGAAAAGTGATTTAACGTATAGAACCGGCGAAGCTCGCTGATCACTTTTTTCTTTGTTGAGAAAGCTCGCTGATCACCTTCGTGGCCTATTCCATTGAGTAACCATCGGACCCAGGAAAAGAAAATTGGACCCAGAGACTGAGTCCTGGGCTTGGGCTGAGAAGCCCACTCGTGCGAACGTAACGTACTCACCACTCACCAGGTTATTTGGTTCTGCCACCTGCCCACACGCAGAGGCAAGAGAGTCAAATCAGATCTAGCGCCTTTTCGGATGGGTTGGATTTTTCCAACCCAACACTTTTCGTTTTTTGTGGTAAATATTGTCTTACCCACAGTTCGTGATTTACAACCCAACTATATAATTAGTTATTTTTTTTTATTTACATTTAATCTTTCTTTACGTGCATAAACAATTTGTAAGAGGAGAGGTGGGCGGCTATATAATTAGTTATTTTTTTTAATATTTAATCTTCATATATATAGGTAAAAATTGATGTGATGGAGAGAGTGTGGAAAAAGTTGGAATTTGGGTGGGATCCGAACAAGGCCCTAGGTTTCCTTTCGTTCTTACCCACAGTGTGAGAGCGGCGGCGGTTAGTAATCTGCGAGGCAAGGCGGAGGTGGAGGCGGAGACCGAGGCGGAGATGGAGGTGGGGAACAGGGACACCGATACGGAGGCTTGGTGGCTGAAGTTGGTGAAGAAGTTGCGGACGGAGATGAGGGTGGGGAACAGGGACGAAGATATGGAGGTTGCTTGGTGGCAGAGGAAGTTGCTGAGCGAGATAATGGCGAAGATAGAGTTGAACACCGATCCGAGTTTGGTGGAGTTTCAGAGCAGGATGAGGGATCTGGAGTTCGTTTTGCCCCGGAAAAGGGAAGAGGTACAACTGCTATTGAAAGAGATAAGCGATCTTTTTAGAGAGGCGAGCAGAAATAGAAGCCTCAGAGGACAAGAGCCAGGCGAAGCGTCGAAGACAGAGCTGGATATCCAAGGGCAAGGCGAAGCGGCAGAGGCGAAGCTGGATGTCGAAGAAATAAGCAGTCTCTTCAAAGAGATACACCAGCCGTTGTTGGAGTATGATGAAGTTCCAGAGGGGAGCAAGGAGGCGACGAAGAGGGACGCCTCTTCCTCACAAGCGGCATCGAAGGAGGATGCAGGGATGGTGAAGTACTCAAAGGCCGGCCTCAAGGGAAAGCGGATGAGCAAAGCGGAGAGGAAGATAAAGAAAGATTTGAAGATAAAGAAGGATTTGGAGGACTACGCAGAGTACAAGAGGAGGATGGAAGAGGAAGAGCGTAATTTGGATCCAGAGGAGCTCTCAGACCCCTACGCCTTCCAAGCTAGGCGCTTCAAGAAAACATGGGAGACTACCTATCCGTCATGTTTCGGCCACTTTGAGGACAATAGTGAGTGACCTTTATTCCTTGTTATGTAATAAATTATTATGATGATGCCTTTTTTTTTTTGCATATTCCGTATTGTGTAGTAGTTATTACTATGTTGTGTTTTGTGCATAGGAGAGACATGTGGTAGGATTAGAACTGGATCAATGAGAGGCACATGTTTACTAAGTAGTTACTACTACAAGTGCTGCCATTACACTTGAATATCTAACTCATTTGAATCTCCTAAAACTCTATGCAGCATCTATCCCTTGCAAGCGTTATACATTTAATCCTGCGCCACATGGTGGCAGAACGTGCGATACTCTTCAGGTATTTTCTGTCAAAGTCACAGAATTAATCGGAGGTTTACAATGGCCCATCAATGTGTTTGGTATGGTTGGCCTACGTGACTCATTGGATCACAACCGGAATATTATCTTCAAGTGTGAAAGGGATAACTGTCAAACCCTCACTGACGAGGTCTGTAGTATTTCCTACTTACACCATTATTTATGTTTTTGTGTGCTGCCTTATTCCTACATACTTTTGTGTGCACCTTGTTTCTTGGTTATTGATACTATGGAAGCATGCATAGAGTTTCCTTGTCAAATGATCTTAGTTCTCCTATCTTTCTATCTATTATTTGCTTCAGTACCTGTAGAGTTTCCTGATTGAATGATCTTAGTTATATCATACTATTGACACC
>JADLZL010005426.1:0-73551 GCA_015844335.1 Chrysopogon serrulatus | reverse complement strand
CTTATGGGCTGGGCTACGGCCTACGGGCGCTGCGGAAGCTGTCGTCGACGAGCCTATCGATGGTTTGCTAAAAAAAAACCGTCGGTAATCTAAAATCTGTCCATGCTTAACGACACGAATGACAGGCTACTTACTGCAGTGCTTGACTGTACTCCATTTACGAACAGCAAAGCCGCAGAGGGTTCCAAATGTCACAACACCAACGCGCAAGAAATCCCAGAATCGCCGGCCGAAGCAAGCAATGGGGGGACAAATCTAAGTTGGGGACTTTCAGACGAACTGGTTGTTGTTGCCTGATTGCTCCTCTTTTCTAGCTTGTGCAGTAGGTGCAATTTTTGTTAACCAAAGCCTTGGCAGACAAGTTCCAGCAGTTCTGTAACACTGTCTCGTACTTCTCGTCTAGTCCAACGTATGACGAAGACAGAGTATGTGTAAACCATTTCTTCGTTGACGTCGTCGTTGCGGTTTCCCTGCTACAATGCTCATGCTCCTACCGGCAGTGACTTGTACAAAAATAAACTATTCCTCAAATCAATCCAACATGTGCTCTTCTGAAATCTTGCTTAACTATATATAGGTTATTCTTCTACCGACTACCGTCAAGGCGTCAACCATACTCCATGAGTTTCTGATACCTAACCATATCAATGCAGGCGCAATCTTGAATCTTCCAATGCAGACAGAAACACCCCCATGAGCTACCGCAGCCCTGTCCCCCCTACTATTACTCCTAGCTACAACTAGCTCCAAATCTTTTGGTCTGAGAAAAGGACACCAAATATGATAGATCCGATAAGATAAGTGGGCGCCAATGCATGCAAGATTGGCGGCTGTTGGCGTTGTCAGGACATGAGATGTGTCCTGTTCACTCACTCCTCCTGCAACTGCAAGCAAGCTCCTATAGCCCCGGACAGACATCACAGGAGCGAGCACACAGCGACCACCCAAAACCCAACGACAAGCAGATATGGTTCCATCCGTCCCAGTAGAGTACTGACGCACCGAGAAACGAAAAGCTCCCCAAACCTGCAGGAGCTGCCTGCCTAGCTTGCCGGTCCCGACTCCCTATCCCCAACATATATATTCAGGCAAGGCAGCTACCACTTGCTCACCGGTCGTCGACAACAACGACGACGACGAACGATCTAGACCCTTCAACGACTGCGGCCACGGCGTGCGGCGCACGAGCAAAGCAAAGTCGGCATAGGCACTTGACAAAGGCAGGCAGCAGCGGCTGCTGCGCTAGCTAGTTTACTCGAGAGCCGAATCAGCAGTGACACAGAGGGCATGTCGCTGCCGCTGCTGCAAGTGTATGCAATGTAAGCGAGGGACCCTGAGTCCACCACGACCGGTACGTCGGCAACACGTCGGATCACTGCTACGTTGCGAGCCTTTTCATTCATGTGCTTTCTACTGGAACGCACAAACCAAGAGGAAGCAGAGAAAAGCTACTGGTAGTGGTAGTAGAATAGCATGTGTTAATCTAGCGCATTGTATTGTATTACGGAAGAAGGGAAAGAAAAGGAACGGAACCCATCCTTATCTGCCAGTGGTGGATCAGTGGAGTTGGATGGGGATGGCGGGGAGGTGGAGCCCCCGCCCACGCACACACGCACGCAGGCACGCACGAGAGCGAGCGAAAAGAGCCGACGATGGATCGGGCTGATCAGAGGCCAGAGGTAGCCCACGCATGATTGGCGATATATTTTCTTCCCCGAGTAATTTAATTAAATTAATCTGCGATCGCATCGGCTGCATATGCTTTACGCCGTGCTTTGGGCGCCTTTACAACAGGCACGGCCGCCTTTTGCCGTCGGACTGCAACTGCAGCTGCAACCGGGGGTGGAGTAGTGGAGGTCAATGTCAAAAAGGCTTCTCCTCCGATGGATCCTTTCGTTATGACTGAGAACGAAATCGACGTTCGGATCAGGGGAAAGGAAAACGAGGTAGGGGCGATCGACCACTAGGAGGAGCTGGCTGGCTCAAGTGATGAGAGGGGGCCATGCTGGTCCATGGCTTGGCTTTCTATGATCTCTGCTCGATCGCACGGTTTGCACCTCCTCATTAAGGAAAGAACAGTGGGAAGTGGGGAGATTTGAGAATGGATCCCATGGGGCAGGCAAACACACCCAAAAAGTGCTTTTTGTTTCCTCCCTCCTTACCGGTCTGGTCTGGTCGTTCGGTCGATCGTTGCTTGATAAGCTGCCCACTTTATATATATTGCCTTTATAAGCCATGGCCAGTAAGTATGATGGGCAAATATCACATCTAGCAATAGTATTGCAGGTTAAGATATGTGTGGCAGAATGGTTTGCAGTTTACAACAGAGTTAGTAAGTTAGTTCGTTCTTGACTGAAGCTGAAGCCACCAGAGGAAAAGCTGCATTGACACTGCTGTATTCAGTCCTTGGCCACACAGTCCCGGAAGTCTGAACGAACTCGCCTGAGGCATCAAGCTGATGGCAACTTCAGTTTCCCTGCTAGGGATGGTCGGATATGGATGTCCACCGTCTCCGTACCTTTCCTGCTCCAGTTACCGCTCTTTATAGTAGCAGTAGTGTAGTATAGCCCTTTCCGCGAGAAGTCTGAACGAACTTAGATCGCCTGAGGCATTCATGAATAGTGGCATTTTCGTTTGTATTTGACAAATATTGTTGTCGGATATTAAAAGATTCGTCACCGTCTAAACCGTATAATTAGTTATTTTTTTTTACTAACATTTACCGCTCTATACATTATAAATTGATGTGAGGGGGAAAGTTGTATGAAAGTTGCCCTTTTCATGCAAGATTCCAACTGAACAAGGCCGTCTGATAGAGCAAGGAACGACAGAGTGCTGTGCAAGTTTCCTCGGTTCCTTTCCCATGCATTTCGTTCGGCGGCAACAGCTAGCAACCTGGTACACGCTACCAAGGGAAAGAAAAGGTCCCGCTCGTCGTCGTTGACCTTTTGCAGATAGCTTCTTCTTCAGCAGCCAAGAGCCCGTGTGCTACGCAAAACACAAGTACTCCTTGTACATACACTGATACGCCAAGCAACACATATAAATTCAAAGTAATCACTAATCAGTCTACGTAGGCTACTGGAATGTTCTCAGCTCGGAACAAATACTTCGTCCACATCGCGTACTAACCTATTGTGCAAGACCGGAAAGGAAATGCTCAAACTTGAAAAGGATCCCCACGTCCACGTAAGTACATGGTCCAACATCAAGCTTTACACGACAGAGGGGCAAAAAAGAAATGCCACTTGATAAAGAAAAAAAAAACAAGAGCAAAAGGGAAAAGGAAAAAAATGAAGTAGCAATAGCGAAAGGAAAAACAGCTTGCAACCGCACCACCGAGCGACCAGATGCATGGCCGGTCCTCAGCACTCGAGCAATGGCATGCCATCGCATGCCACGGGCGGTCTGACTCGGCGCGACGCAGGCGAGTGGGCCGGTCCGCCGTGGCCGCCGGCCGGCCGGCCATAAAGCGGCGGGGCCGGGGATGGGGAGGAGGACCCGGCGGCCGAACTCGTGACGGTGCCAAAGCAGGTGGTTCTCGGGCCCGTCGTGCTGTGGAGGAGGCTCCACCGCCTCGTCGAGGAAGTGTCACCATGCCGTGCTTTCTTTACGGCGACAATAGCCGGGGAGCCCAGATTTGGATTCGGTGCGGATCTAGCAGGGGCCAGTCCAGCGACCGGGTTTATTGAAGGGCCTCTTTGCTTCAATTGGGGTGCCTGGAATTCTCCAATGATTGCTGCAGGTCCAAAGAATTCGTCAATTACGGATCTAGTAGGGAATAGTCGTTTGGTTAGTGTATGTTAACTATACAAATTACACTAGCATTTCTAGTAAGAATGTAATTTTTTATAGATTAAGGGCTTTGTTTGGACAGACTTGTTGCTGAGCATCAAATCTGTCGCGATGAGAAACTACTTCTTTTTAAAGTACTTCTTTCGTCCCATAAAAAAATATAATTTGAAAACAGTGTCTTTGGCCAATTATCATAGATAAATACCAATTAAATATTATTAGATTAATTAAAAAGTAAATTTTTGTAATAATTAATTTAGAGCCATAAAATATGAGTATCATTCACTGAAAACTTGGTCAACGTGACCCGTTTTAAGTGGCGTACAACCCGTGGTTGTATTCTTTCTAACAGAGATAGCATGCATCATAAGAGCCCATCCCATTATTTAAAGAACTTTACGTGCTCCACAATCAATTTTTTTTCCTTTTCATTGGTTTGCTATTCCTTTTCCTTTTTGGTTGGTTCTCCCAAATATTTTTTTTGGAAAAAAAGTGGAGATTGTGCCATGAAATACGAACGGTTATGTTGGATTCACGATATGATTCTATTCACATGCATCCAACATATAAGAGAATGATAGTTTTCTTTCCAATGATTTCTTATAAATTTAAGCAATAGTTCCGTGGACACGTATGTCAAATCCACCGTGAATGCCCATAAATGTTCCAGGAGGACAGTCTCTCCCCCACTCTTTTTTTTGATGTGTATGAGGGTTGAAGCTTTAGGTCGCTATTACGTGTATAGCCATGATCACGCTTAGTGGAGCTGCTTTGAGTTGCTTATTCCTCCTCGTCCCGTGTCCTTCTTTATTGTCATTTCTTTTTTCTTTCTTTGACTAATAAGTTCAATAGCAAAGCTCTTGCTTTTATTTTTTGGTTAAAAAGGGAAAAAATGTGATTGGTAACAGTAGTTGTCTCCTTTATTTTACTATATAAGATACAAGATGTCTGCACAAATATCTCAAAGCAAGAGTACAAAAGGAAGTTCACAATAAGAGCCATACATTCTAGCAACAAAATAAGGGGGAAGGTAGGTTTTTTCCATATAGAGCCCAATAATATCAGCAAGCTAATGCATTTTTCAAAAAATGGGAAAATACTTATTAGAATTTTCATTAGCCATCCTTGGGCTCAAATGAGAGTTGCACATTTATATGCATAGGCTCATTGGTCAACAAACTTAGATTTGAGCAGTAGTTGAGAAACACGATGTAGAAATAGAAATATCTGTAGGGGCTAGACATGAAGATTTTGTGATCAATAAAGTCATATCACCATAGATGCCTTATTGTTAATGGTACATTACTTACTATTAACACACATGACATCAGACATGGGTTTTCTTCCCTCGTGGATGTGAGGTATGATCACCTCCGTTAACCATTTAACCTATGCTTGGATCTTCAAGTTTATAGAATTTAATTGACAAAAGTTGAATAATGAAATGTCTTAGCAAAATAAATATTTAGGTAGTAGAGAAATTTAATTGACAAAGGTTGAATAATGAAATTTAACCTCTGCAGATGTTTTGCTGCGGAGTGCGGGTTGACCCACTTGCGGCTACTTTGCCTCCTTGTTGTCTCTGGCGGATGCTTTTGTCATCGTGTGTTTTCATTGCGAATACTTTGGCACTATTGTGATGCTTTTCGTCTTCGGAAGATACTTGGGCGTCGATTCCTTCGTGGATACTTTGCCACCGGCACTGATGTTGGAAGCTCCTCACCACCGCGGCTTCACCGATGGTTACCTCTGCGTTGTTCTTAATTTGTCACAGGTTTTAGGTTTTGTGGTCATGGGTCTCTGCGCCTTTCTTCTACTGCGTTTTCTTCTTTAGTTCGATGTGTCTTTGAAACTGCTATGATAATTCTTGGATTACTTCTAGGTTTTTGTAATGTTTAAAACTCTACTTTCTTCTAATGAAATATGTACCCTAGCAGTACGTCGAGAAAATAAAAAAAGGTAGTAGAGAAGTTGTGGCTTCAGTCCTCTTCATAAAAGAGGGTCCACAAATAAATAAGAATCTGTGGTATCAATCATTGCATAAACTGAATACCATGACCCATAAGATTTTGGAAGTTGCAAGCAAAAATAAAACTTATTTAGAACTCTGTTACCACCAGAACTATTTTCAAAAGATGCAGTTTGACACCTCCCCCATCGTACCCATCCCAACCAAAAAAACATATAACAATCAAAATGCTTGTTGCCCAAATCTTTACTCAATGGAAAAGTTGCACTTTTAATAAATAATAAATATCAACAGTCATCTTTGGATACTTTTTTAACAAAATTATTTGTAGGATCCAAGTGCTTTTGATGAGAACGAATCCAAGCAGAAAAGGCAGCCATTTGATGGACACGCGTTCTGTATTAAAAATCCATGCAAAAACCCCTAGCATTATCTCTTCGTACGCAACGCAGCGCGAGTCAAAACGCTTGATCCATTTCGATGTTTCTGACGGTAAAACCTAAACAAAAGTGAACACTGCCAAGCTGCCAAGCTCCAAATGACTCGCCGCCGGCCGGCAAGTAAAGCCGGGCACTCTCGCAGGCAGCCGCACCGAGCAGCCGGATCCAACCATTTGGTGCCATCTCATGAATTTCCAACTCATCTCGCACGCGGACGCATCGAAGGGCATAAATTCCATATGCGCTTAGTCTAAACGAGCTCGACAAATACGTGACTTTCAGAGAAAAAAAAACGCCATTGATTGAATACAAAAATACTAGTACTATACCGGCAGAAAAGCTAGGAGGCCAGTGGCCTCGCAAATTAGGTAGCCACCACCGAGCTTTTTCTGTCGCGCGGCCGGGCTTTTTATCATGATGAAGAGATGAAGACTGTAGCTTTCTGTTAGTGCCGAACCGGAACCGGGTGGCCTGGCCACCGAGGCAAGGCAGGCGATTTGGATCTTTCTGGGGAAGAAAGAAGAGGGGAGGAGAAGATAGGCACCAAGGCTATAAAAGAAGCTTTCCCCCTTCTCATTTGGGGCCTGAGCAACCCGCAACCACCGGCACCGCACGTTAGGTACCGAGACAGAGAGAGAAGCAGGCAAGAACCGAGCAAATCAGGGCACTGCTGCCTGCCAAAGTCTTCTTGGTCTTCGTCTTCACGCGCTGTGGAAAGACTCGGTGATCGATGGAGGGGTCGACGACGACGGCGACGGACGGCCATGTGGTTGGGATCCCGGTGAGCACGAGGGCTTATGGCATCGAGGAGCCCGACTTCCCGGCGGAGGAGACGCCCGACCGTGGAGAATTCCCGAGCTCCTTCCAGTACAGCCACAGCCATGGTGAGAGCCTCACCCACCCCTGTTCTTGATTTGTCTGCTCGAGTGAATTGAAGTTCTCTACTGCAAGAAGCTGCTGAAGAAAATCGAAGCGTGCTGCTGATGATCAAGCTGCCTTTTCACCTTCTTCAGATGCTACTAGCTCAACGACACCGACCACCGATCGGCCGACGAGCAATCAACAAGCAGCCAAAAGGAAGGGAGACAAGATCGCCCATGGCATAAAAGAGCACGGTAATTAATTGTTCAAAGAACCATTCTAATTAAGGCTGTGTGGAAGGAATTGAAGGCGATGCTTTCTTCTTGGCCACGGCTTATCTATATAGTGATGAAAAAAAGGTACCTAGATAGACTGAGCTGAAGTTGCTTGCTTGCTCCGATGTGTACAGTGACCCTGGGGCCAAAGCTTTCGGACATGGTGAAGGGGAAGCTGTCGCTGGCCGCCAAGATCCTCCAGGCCGGCGGCGTGGAGAAGGTGTTCCGGCAGTGGTTCTCCGTGGACAAGAACGAGAAGCTGCTGCGGGCGTCGCAGTGCTACCTGTCGACGACGTCGGGCCCCATCGCCGGCCTGCTGTTCGTGTCGACGGCGCGGGTGGCGTTCCGCAGCGACCGGTCGCTGGCGGTGTCCACCCCGCGCGGCGACAGGGCGCGCGTCCCCTACAAGGTTACCATCCCGCTGCGCAAGGTCAAGTGCGTGCGCGCCAGCGAGAACAAGCACCGGCCGGAGCAGAAGTACGTGCTGCTCGCCACCAACGACGGCTTCGAGTTCTGGTTCATGGGCTTCGTCACCTACAACAAGTCGCTGCAGCACCTCGAGCGCGCCGTCGCGTACGCGCAGCAGGCGCTGCAATGACGGCAGCCGCCGGCGCACTGCTCGCTTGCTGGCTGATGGTGCGTGTCTTGGTTTGTACGTGTGTAGGTGGGCTAGTTCGTTGGTTCTGGCTGTGTGTATGTGTAGGCTGCGACATGTCGTTGTACATCTTGGGCGATCGGTTGCATCGTGGACTAATCGAGTAATCGGCTGGTTTTGTCAAAGGCGATCGATCAGGGCATGTGGTCTTTTTGGGTGGTTGGGGAAGAGGAAAAAAGATTCATCATGAATTTGAAACAGAGAGTGCTTTTCCTGTGTGACAACGGCGAAACCGCCATCAATATCCATTCTTTTCTCATCTCAAGGAGAAAAAAAAAAAAAAAAAAAACGCTGTGCCGAAATGGTATTCAGTATTCATCATGCATCACTGGGCCTATCAAAATTTCTTCTTCTTTGGACGTTAAAATTCTCTCCAGTCCCCAGATTCACGGTGTAGCTCCGCACAGCGATTTTGTAAGTGTAAACTGAGGTGCAGGATGATGACACAAGATCGATGTGTATCTACGTTTTCTTATTGCTTTGAAGAATTGTGTTGATGTCTGAAGAATTCCGAAATTAAGCATGTTCGCAACATATATTTACTGTCCAAGTACTATAGCACTCGGATGCTACATCTGACTGAAATTGAATCCAGTTAACTGCTTTTGCACAAATCAATGCAAGATCATTTAACTGAATTCCATTCTCTGGTTTCTTGCAGAATCCAGTCTTATTCAATCAGGTCCCGGCATAACTGCACTGATGTAGCAAAAGAACTGTCCAGATCGGCCAAAGACCACAGAGTACTCTCAGGCGCACAGAAAATCAGAACCAACACAACTTTCTGACTGAAAGGTAGCATATATCTGACTGAAAGAGATTTGAATTCAGTTCGCTGTTTTTGTAAAGGTTACAGAAACTACACAGACCAGACTGAAAGAAATTCAATTCAATTCAGTGGTTCTCACAATATCATGTCTTATTCAGTCAGGTGCCTGCATTGACGGAGTTTAGCATATATCTGACTGAAAGAGATTTGAATTCAGTTCGCTGTTTTTGTAAAGGTTACAGAAACTACACAGACCAGACTGAAAGAAATTCAATTCAATTCAGTGGTTCTCACAGTATCATGTAGTCAGGTGCCTGCATCGACGGAGTAGCAATGTCCAGCTTGGTTATTAGCTAAAGAAGAGGAGAAAGGCCATCACGTGGGACGAGTGGACGACTACAAGTCAGGCACACAGAAAATCCAGAACCATATTCATCCCAAGTCCGACCTGCCTAATCGATTACCTTGCAAACTAAGCTTTCCGGTCAGTCCTCAGCACCAAATTTTCTGATCTGCAAATGTATTTACTAGGAACTGAACTCCCTGGTGCCTGTTTATTAGGATTTACTTAAGGTAAGTCTTTCAAGTATACTTTAACCATTAGCTAATGTCTTATCAATTACTACAGATTGATATTTTAATACTAAAAAAAATCTAGAATACGATTGTATAGAGATGGGTCATCAATTCTTTAGCATAGTCACTACAAATAAACTTGGAAGCATGCGTTTCTGACGGACTCTGTCCAAATAAACTGGGAGTATACAGGTTCCAGAAAGGAAAAAAAAAAAAAAAAAAAGATAACTACGCAGACCTGAACTAGTCAAATTAGAAACTTGGAAGCATGCGTTCCTGACGGACTCTGTCCAAATCGGATATGTCAAATCACCGCATCCTGGACAGCATTCAAACCTTAGCACCGAAGCGCCCAATGGCGGGTTTTTGTTTGGAGGCCAGGGGAACGAATGAACGATACGCGCTTGGACTTTTACAGCTTCCTTTTGTTCTGGTTGGTCTCTCGTCCTTGGTCCTTGGCCCCTTCCTTTCAGTCATTTCCGTTCCATATCTGGATGAACAATGTGCTCTGTCCCGTCGCTTTGGACCCCCCAGATCAAGCAAACACTCTTTCAGAATCTTCTCAGTTATCCGATCAGATCAGATGAGATGGCCCTCCACTACATAGCTGGGCCTTTTTACCCACTTGGTTCGAAGGGAAAAAAAAAGGGCCATGCAATGCAGCACGGTTTGTCTTGGCCATGAAGCTATCGCCTACAAGAGGCGCAGGAGCACCATTGCAGCAAAAAGGTCCCCTTGCATTTTGCTTCAAGCCGATCGAATAACTCTTCCAGTTTGGTTTCTGGATGGAAAGTGATCATCTATCTATCTGATCGGCAAACAACTTGGACTCGGGTCCAAAGCCGCAGTTGCAGTACGTCTTGACATCTTTTTCTTTGACAGGACAGGACAGGACAGCATTTGTTGTTGGACCAAAAACGTTGCACCGTGGATGTATCTCCGACAGAAACCGACAGGCTCCACTACCTAGTGCAGCCGCACAATTCCATGGCAGCAACGCAGCATCGACACGAACGAGACGTCGAACGCCATGACTCGGATTTGCCGACCTCGACACCGGAAGGGCCCAGCTCCTCGTCTCTACGTCCGTGCTTTCCACACGGCGCCGGAGCTTGCTCTGCAAATGCAGAAGTGTCAGAGGAGGCTGTGCTGGCCTTGTAGCCAAGATCCTCTCCATCTGCCGGTGTAATTGTGCACAAGGACAGCAGGGCAGAGGGGCGATGGTCGCCGGTCGGGATGGGTCCGGGTCGTGGCTGGCCGGCGAGGACGACGAAGCGGCCTTGCTGAGTCGGTGCACGCCGCGTGGGACTTCGCTGGCCGAAGAAGACGCAAGTGGCGAGCGGAGACTTCGGACGGGAGGGAAACCGGACGAGAGGCGAGAAAGGAGAGCGGACGCTGGTCGGGCTGCTGCTGTTACGCGCTTCCGATCCCGAAGTGACCAAAACCAGAGGAACAGAGGGTTTTTTCCGCTGGAAAAAGGGGCGTTCTTTTACACGTTGGATCGCCATGGATCTGCATCATCCATGAGCACAAGGGGCGTGGGGCCTTGCATGCTGTGGATCTCCTCTCTGCAGGCTGCAGGGTGCAGCCTAGTTGAGTTCCACCCCACCCCACCCCCTCGCTTTTTCCCTTTTTGGATCGCAAAATGTCAGTGCTTTCTTCTGCTATGGCTGACTATGAGTCGGATCATGTGGGCATGTTTTCCATGGTTTCGTAGTGTCATACAATGAGCCACTGGATAACCATCCACACTCCATTTCTGTGCCACCATCTCGTTCACCACTGAGTCAGCTTCATTTTTCTTGAACGAATATGGAATAACAGGGGCACACAGCCCCTGGCCTTGTTTTAAAAGCAGTTACGTCATCTTTCTGCAACGTTATCTGCTTCTATTTGCGCCTCTGTCTTTGTGAGTGAGGGGCTGCGGAAACGTTAAAATAGCAAGCTACTCATAAGTATTCTTTGTTTTAAAACAACGGCATGAGTTATATGGCTTTCAGTTAAGGAGAAATCGAACTAACCTAGATTTCGAGAGACACCAGGCCTAAAAACCTCAGAAAGACACAATTTATATTAAAGGAAAATCAAACTAAAACAGTCCACAAGCATTTCACCGAACACCTTTATATTCACACAACAAAAGAGGTTCATGGTATTGAACAGGGTGTTGTCCAAACTTGACAATAAGGAATACACTTGCAAAGATCAACTCACTAGCACAACAATTCCCATCATCAACATATCAAAGAACGCATGTATGCATCATATATCAACTCAACCATATATCGTGAGCTTGGATAAAATGGCACCAATAGTGCATAGCAACCAATCAACAAGTATGGGAAGATAAATACCAAATAATAAGTAGACACAATAATTTATGTGGAAACCCCTTACGAGAAAAACCATGAGCGGCAAGGAGCAAACAAACCCCTATAAAAGATGAAGATAAAAGAGACGGGAGAGCCAACAAGGTTTGGGAGGTTCCAAATCTCCACAAATTTCACTTTTCTAGTGGTGGATCCAGTAGATCAAACCTAGCTCTCTCCTCTTCAAAACAAATGAACAAGCCACGCACAAGAAAGGGGAGCTCGGGTAGTTCTTGGACTGAAATGGGGCACTTTGTGGAAGGTCCTACAAAGTTGCTGATTCTCATAAGAAGTCTCTAGATATCTAATAACCAAACATATAAGCAAATTTTTGCATGGTATGATTTCTCAAATAAGTCTCAATGGTGTCAATACGAGCTGCAACAGCACAATGCTTCGATGTTGCCTTGAACAATTTGGTACCACCAAATGCATGGACATGTGATAAAAAGAAATGCATGGACATGACAGGGCCCCTTGCCCCCCTTCTCTCTTTCTAGTATTTGTTGGATTAATGGATTATATATAAGGTTCCTTCTTTTCTTATAAGTTGCCCTAAGAAAAAAAGTTATCTTAATTCGAACACAAAACAATTTATGCAGGGAAAAAAAAAAAAGAAAGCGTCGCTGTAAAGACTACTGGTAGGTACTACAGGTATATACTTAAAAAACTGAAACACTCTAAGAAAAGAAAAATCTCCTCCATATACTGTACTAGATCCTCAGGTCTCCCTCTCCCTGGCATGGCAGCGCACCTCCACCCCGGCTTTTTCCCATAACCCGGCGCACGAACGATTGTGCGAGCACATGGGCTGCTTCTTCGAAAGCGGCCATCCATCCGCCGCGCCGAGCCACCTGTCGGCTGTCCCCGCGAGGCCGCGACGCAGCGGCGGCCGTGGACAAATGGGGCAATCCCTCCACGTCTCCACGTCATCGCGCGGTGGAAAGAAACAATATCCTACGGTTGGCAGGGCAGGGCCGCTCGATCGCCATGCATAGCCTCCCTCTTGCCTGAGTCACTGAGTCACTGATGACTCCGATCCGGCAGGCCGCGCGCACGATCGAAAGCTCGGAGCGGCGCGCGGGCGGATGACACAGCCCCACGCAAAGCCTGGGCGGGCCTTTTCTTTTCGCCAACATGGACCGCGGCTTTTCCTTGCGCCGATGAGGAGTTGCTGACTCTGCGCGAATCCCACTCCCTTCCGCCCAAGATTTCATCACCCCCCGCCGGCCGCGGTCGGCTTATAAAACCGGCGCCCCTGCCCTGCCGTCCCGAGCCACCTAACCTTGCACTGCACAATCGCACGCTCTCTCCCGTCTCCCGCACGGCACTCTTGGGTCGGTGGTAGCGCGCGCGCTTCGAGAAGGAGAGCCATGAGGAAGTCGAGCGGCAGCCATGTGGTCGGAGTTCCCGTCACCTCCACGGCGTATGCCATCGAGGGCACGACGAGGGACCGGCCGCCGGCGGCGGCGGCGGCTAACAAGGACGGAGATCGCCTTGCGGTCACGTTGACGCACCCGAGCCCCTACACTTCCTTCGGTTACAAGCGCAGTACGTTCCCCGGCGCTCAAGATTGTTGTCGCTTGAATTCGCTGCTTATGTTATGTACTTGAATACTTGACTGATGCTAACAACAAAAAATGTTTTCCAGGCAGCAAGGGCCAGGTGATCCACTGGGTGAACAAGCTGGGAAGACGAGCTCAGAGCTTCAGGGACCATGGTGAGCACCAGTCAACAGCTATCTATATATAATATGTAGCTTCAGCAGCTCAATCTCAATGGCAGTGAATGATGGGATGGTACGTTGTGTCTTGCAGTGACACTGGGTCCCGAAGCTGTCGGAGACGGTGAAGGGGAAGCTGAGCCTGGGCGCGCGGATCCTGCAGGCCGGCGGCGTGGAGCGCGCGTTCCGGCACGCCTTCCCCGCCGAGAATAAAGGCGAGCGGCTGGTGAAGGCGCTCCAGTGCTACCTCTACACCACGGGCGGGCCCATCGCCGGGATGCTCTTCGTCTCCACCCGCAGGATCGCCTTCCGCAGCGACCGCTCCCTCGCCGTCACCTCGCCGGCGGGCGGCGGCGGCGCCGTCGTCGCGCGGGTGCCGTACAAGGTGGCGGTCCCGCTGAGGCGGATCAAGAGGGTGAGGCCCAGCGAGAACGCCGACAAGCCGGAGCAGAAGTACATACAGGTGGCCACCGTCGACGGCTTCGAGTTCTGGTTCATGGGCTTCGTCAGCTACCAGCGATGCTGCAAGTACATGCAGCAGGTCATCTCCGAGCTGTAGCTCATGGCTCCATTATCGGCGGGGGCGAGAGCTTGCGTCCCATGTGATGTCTGGCGGTCGAAGTGAGACAGTTTGTGGGCTACTACTGTACGTGCGCGGCAATGTCTTGTTGGAACGTCTGTACTGGAGTAGTCACCAACTGCATGCTCCACCGTTTTTCCATGGGGGCGGGCACGTTGCTTCATCTTACCGTTTGGATTGGATGACAATTGTAAGGTCTTCCAAGTTCTGTGAATTATGTTAGTAGGATTGATTGATGGACCAAGGAACTTGGTTTTGCTAAATGAAAATATTACTACAATTGTTCTCAGGACGAGGAGGATTAAGTTCAAAATTCTCAACCTCGGTATTTTCTTGTTCGAGAGGACTTTTGATGTCACCCATAGACCATCCTCACAACCATGCCGTCGACTATTTCGAAATTACAAATGAATCTTAAATCCGAACACTTCTGCTCCCACAGGAACCCTCAAATCCTTTTTATAGACACTAATTAATTGACTAACACACGGGATCAACTCATCATTCTCTTCTTCTCATCCTCGGTCCCGTAGAGATCTAGATGAGCGGAGATAGAGGCGCTTGTCTGCTCCTACAAGCCCTCGTCGGGGAGGAGACTGCTCCCCACGGGTCTTGCTGGGGAAGAGACCGCTCCTGCAAGGGTAGAGAAGTCCATCACAAGTTTACCAAGAAAAGTATGGGGAGCTGTCGAGGGAGAAGTCCATGGATTGGGGCATTGGAATAAGAACGAGCGTCAAAGGCTAACGACGGGTGGGCGCGATTCTGCGAGCACGTGGAAAGAAAAACTATTTGTGTTTGAGGGCTTGCCCCAGAACTCTAAGAATGAAGGGTGGGAGTGGGATTGAACCATTGATGGTCCTGCTGTAGAGTAGTTTTTGTCTTTAAACCCTCAAAAGTAGGATGAGGCCTGATATACATATACGGTCCTGCTGGAATAGCTCTTAAATCACCTCCAAATCCACTATCTAAATCATAACTTCGACAGTCATTTAAATAAAAATTTCTTTCTATATCTTCCCACTCTTATATAACTTTCTATATTTTGTGTGCACTCTAGAGAGTCATTCTCACTCTTTATTTTTTTGTTAGAGAGAAATATAGAATAGAAAATGGATATATTTGAATATCTAATTCAAGGATATCTAATTCAAGAAGGTGTTGGAATGTATTTTTTTCATTAAAATCTTTATTCCTAGCAATTAGGAATTTTAGAGAGTCTTTTCAAATTACTCTTACAAATGATAGCTTATTGGTTGGACGATCCCTAGTTCGGCTTGGCAAGGTTCATTTGCAATATTTACCATTTTCAACATTCAATTCCCTAACTAGTGCAGCTACATTGTTTTGGCTATTGGCCGGCGACTATCTATTTAGGTGTAAGGAAATAGATTTTAATTGGCATCATAACTTTGTGTTTGGCGATTTGGTCATATAGAAATAATGTTGTATTCAAGGGGACCGCTATACTAAATCAGACAATGGTTGCAACTTTCTAATGAAGAAGAGAGAGGTCCTAAAGGAGGAAGCCGAATATTGGAGGCTATCGTGATGGAGTTCTCAACAAGCTTGGTCCTTATTACAAGAGGCTTTCAAAAAAAAAAAAAAAAAACTAGCAAAAAATGAGTTTTGATACTTCGATATAAGTCACCACTCTTTACTAAGGAAAAAAAGTTAAAAATAAGAGCGCGTGTTCGTTCTGTGCCATGCTGTTTACATTTTTGCATTACCGTCTACTTTCTTAGAATTGCATGTATAGTTGTCAATATTGGAATCTATGTTGTAAATTGCGTTAAAAAAGAATATATGTAGTAAAATTTTGTGTGGGTTATCAATTGTAGTTTTATAACCTTGTTTCCAAGATTTACTATGAGAAATTGAACAAAATACCTTCTACTAATGATTTGAATATATCGTTCTAATCCTCTGTATCACAATAACTGTATTTCTAAGATTGGACACGCAAACCAAATTGAAACATTCTATATGCAACCATCACATTAGTGGGCGAGTAGATAGGTCATAGTAACTAGTTTCTATAGCATTCCACATGCAACCATCACATTAGTGCGCGAGTAGATAGGTCATAGAGACGTTCAGAAGCCTCCATCATTTTTCTCCTTTTCTTTTTCTTGACAAAAAAGTGTTTTTAAATTTTTTCCCGTAATACTAGACGCTGATAAACTCTCCTATTATTGTACTGATGTGATTGTCTACTGATATCCTAGCACTACTTATGTTCCAAATGCCATCGAGTCCTTTATTTCAGAATTTTTTTTAAAAAAAACCGCAAAGCTGTCATTTTTATGGAAAGAAGGGAGTACGTGCAAAGTTTCTCTAACCTCTTTTTGCTCGGTCAATTGTATGTTTAGTAAAAAAAAAAAAACCCCTTCTGTAAGGGTATGACAGCTTTCGGACTTGCTGCTAAGAAGGGTTTTCTCACACACGGATCGAGAAATTTCCTAAAATCTGTTGTCATATAAAAGTCAAGCTGAGCTGATGTGCGCTTTGGCTTATGGGACAACAGGCGAGGGTTTAAGGTAACAAGGTTTTTTAGAGTTCGAGTCGACGCCGCACCGCAGCCATAAAACCGAGACCGCGAGACGACCCACCCCACCCCACCAAGTGCAGGAAGAGCAGGAGAACAGAGAGATGGAGAACGGCGGCGGCGGCAAAGGGAAAGGCAAAGGCGACGTCCCCGACGATGCAAACGAGCGTAAGGAATCATTCCCTCGTTCTTCGTCTTCTCTTCTTTGCGTTTAGGGTCGGCTTTCTGCAGCGATGTTTTCTGGAGTCTGATCGCCTCGTGCCACGTGAGGCGAAAATTTCAGGGCCTCGTGCAGTTATTTCGATCGCTAGGTTGCTTTACCCAAGCTTGGTTCAACGGCATTTGTGTTTCTGAATATGCTTTGCTCGATGTTGCTCAGATTGCCCTGGAACGCAGTCGGAGGAGGCGGGGAAGGCGGATGCCTGCGCCGGATGCCCCAACCAGCAGATTTGCTCCACCGCCCCCAAGGGCCCCGATCCCGGTAATTGGATCATTCATGTCCTTTATTGAATTCCATACGAGTCTGTGACTTGCCCTGGTACTGGTTTACTGTTATCTCAATCAACCATCATATCGTTTTATCTGATCAGTTAGCTTTGTTTGGTTACATTTTTTTTATTTCAGTGCCTGTAGATTTAGTATTTTTTTTTTTTTTTACAGAATCCTCCCCTTAAGCATTTTAGATTTAAGGATTTACAACAGTTGCAAGTGCTTATAAGTGAAGGCCAAGTGCTAGTAGGAACTAGGCTGTAGTTTTGAGCAGTCGAGGTCCAAAAACAAAGGGAAGGGAATTGAGTCAGAAATTTTAGCACCAATAAAAGAGTCCAGATTTGTACTATGCACGTACCTGCTTGATCCAATTATATGATTGAATGCTGAAGAAATCAAATTCAAAAATTGTTGAAAGTAAGGATTGAATCTAAAGTTTTCAGCTGCCTTATAAATGATTTTACCAGACAAGTGCCCATTCAGAATCTAGTCTAATCCAATCGATTAATTAAATCTTAAATCAATTAAATTTGTGACTTCTTCAACGTTTTGTATTGTTACTGGTTAGCGTGAAAACACTGTGAGGGAAGTGGTGGGGACTTGAGAAAATGCAATTCCTGTAAAATAATTCATCTATGACCTGTGCATTTCTGTAAAAAGAATTCGTTGTGACCTGTTGTGATATCCAGATGCCACAAGAGTCCACTACAACTAATGCTATTGAAGGTTCTAACTTTGATGAATCTTGAATTTAGTGAGAGTGCATGGTTTTATATTTGAATCTTGTTACAAGTGTTTTAGTTTTTTTTATGCTGGATAAGGTTGTAGGCTCTATTGAGTGAAACCTGCCTTTTCTTCACCCTACAAGGAGTGGCAGATCACACCACACACACAAAAAAAAGAATATTCTTTGGAAAAATATCAACAGTTATTTTCTGTTACTTCTGATACACTTTTTTACTATCTTGGGATCTCCATTATCTTTTAGAGGTTGTCTATGGAGTACTACGAACACACAAGATTTTACAATTGTGTGCTACTTGAGTGTTACTAGTATGTTGAGCTATTTGCTAAAGCTGCTTCATGAATTGCCTCTTTTTTTAAGTAATAAGCAGCTTTATGAACATTGTACACAATCCATCTACTTGTAGTAGATGTTGAGGCTTGGGAAATTTTAGATTGAGCAGGAAAGGCATTCAATGTGATTATCCTGTATTTCTGCACTATATATTTATTGGATGTTAAAGGTTACACGATCAAGTTTTCAGTGTGATTCCCATCGATGCTATAAATAATTGTTTGGCCTAAATGCAATCATCAACTACTCTAAATGTGAGTCATTGTAATTTTATTTCGATACATTTCACTGGAGCTAAGCATCATGTTTGATGCCTTACCTTTTGTAGTTGTTTGCCGTTTATCTTTTTCGCATGCAGTTCAGTGTGGTTGTACCATTGGCAGGTGAATGAATGAATGATATATATACATGGGCACTATTTTACATGCTGCTTGTGTATCTGGTAGGTGAAAGTGAAACCGATTATTGACTGGTTGTATTTTGCAGATATTGTTGCTATTGTTGAGAGGTTGGCTACTGTGAAACACAAATTATTAGTTTTGTCTGGAAAGGGAGGTGTTGGAAAGAGCACATTCTCAGCCCAACTCTCGTTTGCCCTAGCTGAAATGGACCTTGAGGTTGGCCTTCTGGACATAGATATATGTGGCCCTAGCATCCCAAAAATGTTAGGTCTTGAGGGACAAGATATTCATCAAAGCAACCTTGGTTGGTCACCTGTGTATGTTGATTCCAACCTTGGCGTGATGTCGATTGGTTTCTTGCTGCGTGATCCAGATGAAGCTGTCATATGGAGGGGTCCTCGCAAGAATGGACTGATCAAGCAGTTCTTAAAGGATGTCGACTGGGGGGAGATTGACTATCTCGTAGTGGACACTCCTCCAGGAACATCTGATGAGAACATGTCGATTGTGCAGTACCTGGAAGCCACAGGAATCGATGGTGCGATAATTGTGACGACTCCGCAACAGGTCTCTCTAATTGACGTGAGGAAGGAGATAAACTTCTGCAAGAAGGTTGGTGTCCCTGTCCTAGGAGTTGTGGAGAACATGAGTGGCCTGAGGCAGCCACTTTCAGATCTCAGATTCGTCAAGCCAGGTGAGGCAGGCGAGACAGATGTGACGGAGTGGGTCCTGAACTACATCAAGGAGAAAGCCCCTGAGCTTCTGTCAGTCATGGCCTGCAGTGAGGTATTTGATAGCAGCAAGGGAGGAGCCGAGAAGATGTGCCATGAAATGGGGGTTCCTTTCCTTGGTAAGGTGCCCATGGATCCACAACTGTGCAAGGCGGCCGAGGAAGGGAGGTCATGCTTTGGTGATCAGAAATGCAGTGTCAGTGCGCCAGCTCTTCAGAGCATTGTGAAGAAGCTGATCAAGACAGAGTGAGAAAATAGTATCGTCCTGCTGGGAATGTGAAGAAGCTGATCAAAGACCGAGTGAGAAAATAGTATCGGCCTGTTGGGAATCTGGTAGTGAGAGCAATAAGATGAAATGGCAAATGCCAGAGTTCTCGTTGTCAATATATTTGTTACTGTGCTAGTGTGTTACACTCAAAATCTGTGTTAGTGCTAGTATTGGATCCGTAAGTTTTCTGTTCGTGAATCGTCAGTGGGTAACAAGCTACTTGCTTAATTCTGCGCTACAAATTGATATATGTGTTTCCTTAGCAACATGTTTGTAATTTTATCCGATACTTCTCGGAGCTTTTCTCGCAAAAACTGTTCTTTTTTTGAATTCTTTCTCGCAAAAACTGTTGACTGATGATTAATGAACACATGCCTGACCCTGACGCTTCGGGCTCGGTCGTGCCATCCCAAAAACTCGATCTACCGTGCAAGCACGAGATATGGACATTTCTCTAACTCGGCCCAAACAAATGACCAAATGGGCTTAAGAGGTCGAGCCCGGTCAAATGAGGCCCAAACATGGACTCCTCCCAGCACTTCCAGCCCGAGGCGAAAGCAGCAGCGGTTTCTCTATCCTCCACTCTCCTGTGCCGCTGTGGTGACAGTTCAGCTCGACGAGACAAAAAGGGGAACAAAAAGTGCTCCACCAACCTCCAGTGATGTCAGCGCCTCCGCCGGCCGGCGGCGGCGCCCTCATCAACGACGTCCTCACCGACGACGAGCTCCGCGCGGTGCTCACGCGGTTGGGTCCCGAGGCGGAGCGGGACGCGTTCGGCCTCGTGTGCCGCCGCTGGCTGCGGATCCAGAGCTCCGAGCGGCGGCGCCTGCGCGCGCGCGCCGGCCCGGACATGCTGCGCCGCCTCGCGGCGCGGTTCCCTGGAGTCCTGGAGCTCGACCTCTCCCAGTCGCCATCCCGCTCCTTCTACCCCGGGGTCATCGACGACGACCTCAGCGTTATCGCCGCCAGCTTCCGCAACCTGCGTGTCCTCGCGCTGCAGAATTGCAAAGGTGCGGCCGTCTCTCCTTCTCGCGCTACCAACAAGTGCTGCTTGTTTATTTGGTGGATGGCATTACTGTCTTTATCATCCTGGTGGACATGGCAATTGTTCGTGGGTGGCGTATGCCTTATAGTGCATTTTCGAGTATTCCGTCAGAGACTGATTCAATCCTACTCTAAGAATGTCAGTCCCACGTACCATTGGTTAAATACTTGTACTCTGTTTTGCAGTCTTGATTATGTCTATTTCAAGTCGATATTCTAATCTAGCAAATGTTGGAGTTTCTTTGTGAGGTCCTTCAGTTTGTGAATGAACTTTCTTGTCTTTGTGAAGGTGGATCCTGTTCGTGCTACTTTTGAAGCTTAGGGGTAAATTTATAACCATATACTCCCTCCGTCCCTAAAAGATTGTTGTCGTTGGTGTGCGTGCCACAAGTTTGACTTGATTTGCAGAAAATGCGTGCAATATTTATATCTCCAAATAAATTTGTTAAAAACTAGATCCAAAGATCTTTCTAATGATACTAATCGATAATATTTATTATTTATTAAAATTGCTGGCAGTTGTTTCTCAGGAAGCGCAAGCCACAATTTTTTAGGGGCGGAGGGAGTATGTCGTAGAGACCCCTTTATCAAGCTTAGTTCAAGAAAAATGAACCACACATCTTTGATGATGAATTTGCAATGTCCTGTGACAGTTCATTTCTTCCTTGGCATAACGTGAAGCTGTGTTCATTTTCTGAAATTAGAATGCGAGTTTTCTCATTGCTGTTAAAATAAAGATAATCATAAGAAAAATAGAAAATAGTTATGTGCAAACCTTTTTTTTTCCATCTGGGATAGTTCCATATTCCATATGTACTGTTCTCAAAGATGTTGCCTCATCTTTATTTCAGACAGCCCATTTTTTTAACAGTTTTGATAGTATTTGTGTAGAAGTTTTAGTTACCCAAACTATGGTCTCCTGAGATATCAAGTTTCCAACAATGGTTAACATAGCTAATTTAGTATCCTGTTAACAGATCTTTCATGGGGGTCATGTTTTTTTTTTCCTTATGGTGGCTGATATTGCTAATTTGCTATCATTTAAAGTCATTATTGTCTGGGACATTGTGGGTCTTTGTTTTAGTGCACTGATTTTGGTGAGAATGTCCTTAAATAAATTATGTTGATTATTAGAATTTTCCTGGCTCACCTGTCTTGCAGGTATCTCTGATGTTGGAGTTGCCAAATTGGGAGATGGACTGCCATCTCTGCTGTCCCTTGACGTTTCTCACTGCATAAAGCTGAGTGACAAAGGTTTGAAGGCGGTTGCACTAGGGTGCAAAAAATTGAGTCAGCTGCAAATCATGGGTTGCAAATTAATAACAGATAATTTATTGACTGCTCTATCAAAGAGCTGCTTACAATTGGTAGAACTTGGAGCTGCGGGATGTAACAGGATAACAGATGCTGGTATATCTGCTCTGGCTGATGGCTGTCATCACATAAAATCACTAGACATAAGCAAATGCAATAAAGTTAGTGATCCTGGAGTCTGTAAGATCGCTGAGGTTTCTTCATCATGCTTGGTGTCAATAAGGCTATTGGACTGCAGCAAGGTGGGAGATAAGTCCATCTATTCGTTAGCTAAGTTCTGCCGTAGCCTAGAGACTCTTGTCATTGGTGGATGTCGGAACATTAGCGATGCTTCCATACAAGCACTTGCTCTTGCCTGCTCCGGCAGCTTAAGGAGCCTGAGAATGGACTGGTGCTTGAAAATAACAGACACATCATTGCGAATCCTGCTGTCTAACTGTAAGCTTCTTGTGGCTATTGATGTCGGATGTTGTGACCAGATAACGGATGATGCATTCCTGGATACGGAAGGACATGGGTTTCAGTCTGAACTAAGAGTTTTGAAGATCAGCAGCTGTGTTCGGCTCACAGCTGCAGGGGTCAGCAGAGTAATTAAATCCTTCAAAGCTCTTGAATACTTGGATGTTCGGTCATGTCTGCAGGTTACAAGGGACAGCTGCGAGCAAGCTGGAGTGCAGTTCCCTGCTGGCTGTAAGGTGAATTTCGATGGCAATTTGCTGGAATCTGATCCATCTGCTGAGAGGTTCTTCTAGAATAAACTGTGATCTCGGTTGAAATCAAACTTAATGTGAACTGCAAAAGAGCTCTGTCATGTAGGTGAATGCTTGACATTGCTGTTTATCTTTCACCGTCAAAACCTATGCAAGAACCGGAGACCACAACTGATGCAAACTATGATCGTATTCAGTACCCAATTCAATATGCATGCGATTTAATCTGTAGAAAGTAGCGCCAAAGACCATGAAATAAGTTGTCTGATCAAAGAACTTATGTGCATTATGTATTGTGCCAATGCAGCGGCTGTATCAAAATGTAACATTTTAATGACTGGTTTCCGTGGATTGTAAGTAGTTCTGTTTTTATCTGCATCGCTTGACGCTTGTATAGATCTTTGTTTTGGCGTTATGCCAAACAGGGGGCTAGTGTTCGTTCTGTTGTCACAGAGGGATGATAGTGTTCGGTCTGTTGTGTTGTGCTCAAACACTGCTCCCACCTAGAAGAATTGGTGGGATGTAAGCGGCATATTTTACAGTCTTAAGCCCCTCTCTCATTTGTAATTCAAGAAATAAACATGTACAATATTGATGAATAAACATGTCTCATATGCACCATATGTTCAAATTTGTCTTGTCTCTTCTAGTTGTACCCGTTAAAATTGTGTGAAACTTGATAGTGTACTTCATCTCACCAAAAAAAAAAAAAAAAAAAAAAAACCTAAATCTAAATATTTTATAAATGAAAAAACCCTATCAGAGATATCTCTTCATGCAAGCTATCCTCTTTAGCGCATAAGCATGCAGTCACGAACTCACGATAGCTATCACTTCGTGCAAGTCTGATTCACTTGTTCCATAGGATGAAGCCAGATTCAACTCCTTTATCTGAAAAGAAAAAAAACTCTGTGTGCAAGTTATCTGTATTAGCGAGCTATATCATCACCCATACTAATATGTGCTTAGTTGTCCATATTATATTATTTACTAACATCCACTTGTGATAGTGTACCTTTTCATGCAAGTTATCCGTACCAATGGACCACGAAACCAATACTTTTAGGTTGCCATATTGTCATTCCAAATAATTTGTCTTATAGCAACGCACGTGACATCCTTCTAGTATCTTATAAAAAGCAAACCTCCAATAAATTTCAATCTCTCCATACAAACTATCTACATTATTCTCTCATTAATAAGTACTATAATTGTCAGCACCATCCCAACTAAGTACAAAAGTTATGCACATTACTAAGTGGGATTGCCATTCTCATTCTATCAGTATGTCAATCATACCATGTTATTTGTTTGGTCATCTACTCCTATAATTTGATATAGAATTCTATTAGCCTCTTTATTGGATTCCTACGTTAGCTTTCCTAGATGTGATCATGTCCAATGCAATAATTATGTCTCGAGATTATACATTCAACGGCTTTATATTTATAATAAATAATAAATAAATATCTATAAAAGCATTATTTGTATGGATTTGAGTTCAGAAGCAAGAGCACCATCGTGTATATATTTTGATTTCTTATTTCAGTAGATAATGGAAGAATTCAAATAAGCAGAACTATAGGTCCTATTGTCACTCTGACAGCCTACAAGGCTATGGATTCATGTTGCATAACTAGAAGAACAAGCAGTACAACCTACAAGGCTACTAAATCTATAACTCCTATAATCCTAACCTCCACTAACCTATTTCTCTGCCCTGTGATTGATCCATTCCTTAGGTATGACGTCAGCACAGTTGTTCGTTCCCGTTCCCAGCGAGATGATGACTTCCCCGTCCACTACACCTCCTGCCGCTTCTCCTTCCCTCGCGAAGATTAAAGGTGTCCCTTCATATCTACATAAAAAACTCAGGCATCAGTGTGTCACTTGCATCCCCCACTCACGAACTGACCGCTTCAAATTCAGCTGGTGCTCCAATCTCCTATAAAATAGCCGTTGCATCTCAGTCGTCCTCCTCATGCCCCTGCCCCTCTCCACCGCGCCTCCACGGTTGCCCCCAAGCTAGCATGTCAAGCTGCATGCTCAGCCATGGGGAACACCACCATCCACAGGATGAAGCCTGCGGCAGGGGCCTCGGAGGAAGCCGACGATGCTATGAGGAAGGTCGCGGCTGTGACCCGGGTGCGTTGGCACGGGGATTGGAGGAGGATGTTGTTGGCGCCAGCGTGTGAGATATCAAGACCACCTATCGCTATCTCCTCTTCATCGCCGTGGGAGAGGGAGCCGGGGTGCTCGGCTCTGGATTCTCTCCAAGAAAAGCAGAATTGGGGGATGCGGCAGTCGTCTCCAGAACTCAGCGATGGAGAGTAGTTGAAAGGCTATCTCATCCCTATCCAGTCGTTCGCTCGTGGCTATTTCGTCCTGCTCCTAAAAAAAGGCTGTGGCCAATTTTGTCCAATCCGGCGGCTCTTTTGTTTATTGGAGACAGTGGATCATGGATGTATTGTGCTTCTGTATGATATTCTTCTACAAGTGGGCTTCACAAGGACCCATTTTGTTATGACCTATATCTGGCCATGCAGCCCGTGGGCGCAGCCCGGACGAGGCCCGTTTGAATGGCACGGCACGAGGCACGGCCCGCCCGGAGTTAACGGGCCCGGCCCGCACGGCTCCGTGCCGTGCATCCGTCACCCAGCACGAGGCACGGCAACGGCCCCCACAGTGAACGAGGCCCCGGTAGCGGCCCGCCAACCCCAACGGCTATTTAAGCGCCCGCCGAGGCCGCGAGCACCCCCACCCCCCCGTGGGCCGTGGCCCACTAGCCGAACCGCATCGACGTGTCATATATAAGGGAGAGCCCCCCGCGCCAGCTATAGCTCCTTTCCCTCCCACGCCGCCGTCCGCTCTATCTCTCTCTCCGACTCGCCGCCGCGTTTCTCGTTCGATTCGTAGATCTCACCGGCCCCGCTCCGGTGACCTCGCCGTCGTCGGTTCTTGAAATGTAACACCCCGGTGTTACGTTAGCCTAAACCTCCGCCATGTCATCATCATCATTGCATGAGCATTCATAATTAGAGAACACTAATTCAAACAAACAAAATGAGTTTATCAATTTCTAGGGTTGGTTGAGCTCTTTCATATCGTATGCGTATGTGCATGTCATTAAACCTTCTTCACAATTTTACTTTTGTTTATAAAAGCAACCAAATAAAAGCAACCTTGGTGTGTACAAGTGCTTGGCTAACCCTGACTCACACCCCAAACGTGTTTTACAAGTCAAATGAGGTGCAAGGAAGAATCATATTTGAATTTGGAATTCAAAATCCCAAACCCTAGCTTGATGGCTAAATGTGGGAAATTGAATTTCATTTTCAAATTTGATGAGCTAACCATAATTGATTTTCTAAATAAAAGTTGCTAACCAATGGTACCATTTCAAAGTATGAAGTTTGTACTTTGAAAGTATGCTATTGGTTGGGTTTGGAAAGTGCCACAACTTCATTAATTAATTGCCCAAAAATCCAATTTGAAAATCCTTTTCAAAATCCAAATTTTAAAAGCCTTTTTGCCCCTTTTACAATTTCACCTCAAAATATTCAAAATTTGGGAAAACTCCAAAAATACAGTTTGTACATCTCTTTGAGCTCTACAACTTTGGTATACAAAGTTTTTCAAGTTTTTAAATAAAATTTTAAATTATTTCAAAAGTTCTTTAAACCGAAAAGTGTCCCCTTTTGAGTTTTGAACTCCAATTCAAAAATTATTTGGTTTCATGAAAAACTTCCTACATGAAAGTTGTAGATCATGAGAAATGGAACAACTTTTATTTTTGGAGATTTTCATCTTTTATTCAAAAATTAAAAGTAATTTTGAAATCCTTAAAATTAAGATTTTGCCCTCTTTTTTGAATTTGAAATTCAAATTCAAAATCTATTTGAAATATGACAAAACTTCTTAAATGGAATTTGTAGAGAATTAAATTTTGCACAATCTGTATTTTGGGAGTTTTTCATCTTTTATTCAAGTTTTTGGAGTAATTTTGAAAAGAAAACAGAAAAAAGGGGCCCTGTGCTACAGTAACCCGAGGGGGGGAGAAATCCCCTTTCTCCTCTGTCGTGCCCATGCTGCCGCGTCCCTGTGTGCCTTCCCGGCGTCTGCGCTCGGCCGATTGCTCGCGAAGACGCTGGCCACTTCTTCATCCTTTCCATCCCTTTATAAGCGTCGCCGTTGCCTCTTTTTCTCCATTTCGTCGGCTCAATTCGCCGTCAACCGAGCAACTCTGTCCAATTGATAACATTGCTGCGCACCCACCAAACTCAATTGGATTTGACATCAATAGCTAAGCCGTTGGTCGCTTTCTTACCCCTTGGCCCATTTCTTGCCGAGCGCCGAGATCACCTTCACCTCGACTATCGCCCCCCTCTCCGCCTCCGGTCGAGCCATCACAAGCACCGTGTCCCGGTGAGCGTCCACTTTCCCCGTCTCATTCAATCGTCATACCGATTTCGCCTATAAGGCTATGGATTCATGGCCGTCCGCCTATACCCTCGCCCGCCACTAATTTCCCCAACCAAGCACATCACTGGGTTCGCCATCGGGTTGAGGTTATCTTGGTACCCTCGCCGTTGCCCCTGGCCTCGTCGCCGGCGAGCACGACGGCCGGGCGCCGCCCTTCTCTGTTTAAACGAGGGAGGGAAGGGAGAAGAAGAGGGAGGCAGGCCGGGCCGCAGCTTGGGCCTAGTTGGGCCGGCGCTGCAGGCCGCTCGGGCTGCACAGTAGGTCCAGTGGGAATGAAAAATGCTTTTCCTTTTTCAAATGAATTTCCAGATGCTGAATTTCATCTTTTTGCTATAAATTCGTTTGGGCACCTAAAAATATGAAAAATATATATCTGTGATCCTTGAGTGATGCTCTACACATGAAAAATGTTAACTTCAGTTTTCCTGTAAGTTTTGTTTATAAATAAAATTGCTCTTTAAATTGATAAATGCAATTTCCATGATTTTTAGTAATTAAAATATAAGTCCAAAAATTATGAAATTTGTTTTATGTGCTAATTAGAGTATGATGATCTTAATTATGAAGTTTGGTTATGTTTTGATTAATTTTTGTATTATGCTTAATTAACCCTTTAATTAATTAATGTTTAATTAATTAATTATGTGGTTAATTAGGGTTTAATTAATCCCCAATTAGCAAGTTAATTAGTGGCTTTCAACGACTGTAAAAATGGTCAATAAATTAGTAATCACCTTTAATCACTGTTAGTGTTGCTTGATTTTGGGATTGAGTGATGACCCTAGGTCATTAATCCTAATGACCTTCGGCATTTTATGTTGATTGCGTATCGTTAGTCCGTCATCGTCGACGCTAGTCATACCTTCTTAGTGCAACTATACCGTGAAGGAAAGTTGTACTCAAGATCGGTTAACAATCGTTGCATCATTATTGCATGCTCTTTTATTTACTGCACTGTAATCATGCATCTCAATCGTGTAGTTGATCCGACTTCCGTCTCGGAGGAAGGTTATCAGTGTGAGAAGGTTGATCCTGATCTCGGCAGTGCCGTCGCTAATCCTAACTTCGTCGAGCCCCAAGGCAAGCCCCGGATGCATTTAAACCCTGCCTTGTATTTCGAAAGCTTTTATATTGTATATTGATGATGTGATGCATTAGGTAACAGGAGTTGTGTGATCGCCTAATTTGGTGCATTTACCATACCTTGATATATACCCTGGATACCTGTTTTGATTTTGAAAATGCTAGTGCATGCTTAGCCCTGCAGATAGCAAAGGCTTTATGAAATGTTTTTAAAGATGTGATAACAAAAGTTCCCCCTTGAGGGCAATTACGAAAACCTGATGCTACTTGTTGGTATCCCTTCACTTTGATCGGGTCAAGGGTACGCAACAAGAGCATGCTTGATGAGTAAATTGAGACCGGGTGGAGTGACTTGCACCAGGGAGGGGCTAGTGCCCCGTGTAGTGTCGTCCCACTTGTGAGTCGGTTAAGCACCGTTCGTTGTCTTGGCCCTTGGATCATGAGGTTATTGGATAGTACTAGTCGCATGCTAATGGCGGTAAGCTCCCTCGTATGATCCATGTGAGAACGGACAACCGGCACGGGAAGTAGCGTGTACCCATACTACGGGTATACCCGTCGACGGTTGTGACCGACGGCGTAGGAAAAATGGTGTCTACTGTACTCTCGTGGCTAGGATCCGTTCCGGCGGGGGAGAAATGCAAGCGTGAGTTGATGTATGTGAGATGTTTGGTCCTGCATACATCATGTGGCTAGAAGCCCCACTGGGTATATAAAGTGATTCGAATCGTCGTGTGCTCCACGATATGGGAGCCGTGATCCTCGCACCAGCATCGTAGTAATAATGGAAGTTGATGATGGAAAGTTTTGAATCCGATACATGGTTGACAAGTGATTGATGTAGTAAAGTAAGGACTGGCTTAGCCTCTTTGCAAAGGTGTCGTTTGATCTTGCTAAAGCCTCACCTTGATTCCTATTAGCCAGCATTCCTGAGTCTTCTCCCCAATTTTTGGTCGGGTAAGTCTTGCGGAGTACTTTTTGTACTCAGGGTTTGTTCAACCCCTCGTTGCGTGTGGACCGTGTGAACAAGTGTGCTACGGCCCTTGTTGCATGACGGTGATCGAGGAAGAGTTTTGCCGATGAATAAGTTGTGTGGCCCGTGGGCGTGGCACTTTCGTTGTTGTGTTTGTAATAAAGTTAAGTAATGATACTTCCGCTTTGTTTTGTAATAACGCTACTGGTTTGTATAAGTTTGACAAAAGTTTTGTAAATTAAGTATTGTAAGTCTTCCGCTACTCTGGTATTTTGTATGAAAACTGTTGTAATACTGTGATGTCTCTGTAAGTATCGATCCTGGAGGAAATGTGGTTTATCGGGGTTCACCCGACGGAACATTCTAGGTTATATGGTACGCAAATACGGCCGACAAAGGTCTTAAGGACAATGTCGGTGCTTGTGGGCCATATAATTTAGAAGGTTCTGCCACAGCTAACCATCTCCTTCTCCTCCTTTTCCCTCCCCCCCCTCCTCTCCGGTACCATGTGAGTTCGTTGTCCCTGGTCCGCTCCACAAGGCCGCTCTTCTAACCGTGTGTCTGTCCCACCTCTCTCACCTCCGGGCTCGGTTGGATCCTGGCTCCCACGGCCTCTTCTCCGTCAAGTCGGAACCCTAACCCTAGATCGATGTCGATGCTCTCACTCTCTCTGCATCTTTCACTCTCACTCTCCTAATCTCCCCTGTTCTAATCTCCCCTGCTTCATTTTGTTCGCGGGTTGGTGCGTGACGCAAAAGCGTCGTCCTCCTCGGATGCGCCATGGCGAGGCCGCTGTGTCTAAAAAAATCACCGTCGAGGGACGGTCTTTGGAGCCTTTGGTAGGGGCCGGGGCCGACCACGCCCCTAGCTCGGCCTCGGTGACCATGCCGGTGGGTGGCGGATGTGTACTCGCACCACGCCGACGGCGAGCACCAACCCGAGGCCGAGGGCGATCGAGGACAGCCACGACATCCACGAGGATGCAGCCGGGCTATTCGGCATCGATCTCGGTGACGGCGAGCACCGATCGATGTCGATCTTTGGCGACGACGGGCGGCGGCGAACGTCGGGGTGGACGCCTCCACCGACACGCATGGTACTTCATCTACCGGTAAGCGCAAATCGATGTTTGGGATGATTTGGTTGAGGTCAAGGACTCGAATGATGTGAGAATTGCTGCCATCTCGCAAAATTTGTGGTAATAGATACACTTTGCTAGGTCTTCTGCGGTAATCGGGTCATTTAAGACGTCACCCGAAAACTTGTAAGGCAAAACATGCTAATGATAAGAAGGTCCATCTAGTCTTGCTCAATGTTGATGCTTTGCATAATTGGGTGTATGATCCCCGCTCTTGCTCGTCGAAGTTGTGTCGGTTGATTGCTAGATTAGACCTTCCCTTAGGCATTGGTGAGACAGATGCCCAGGAAAATTACATTAAGCGTGCTCATAACCCTAGATTTCGTAAAGGTATCTAGGCGGAACAACTACTAGAGATTTGGATAAATTGTTTGTTGAACAACGTGCTTTGCTTATGAATTCTCTCATTTGCTGCTTGTTCATCTGTTTCTTTAACATCGACATTTGGTCCGGTAATGCAAAGGAGGACTATATTTCTGTTGTTGCTCATTACATTACTGCTGATTGGGAAATGCATAAAAAAGTTATTGGATTAAGGCTTATTGAGGTGTCACATTCGGTGAAAACATTGTTTGATAGGATTGCTACCATTTATTGAGGAGTTTGGTTTGATTGATAAGATCTTTGCTATCACCCCGATAATGCATCTCTAATTCTAAAGCACATGAAACTTTGCAACCTTTGTATTGTTTGGTTATTTAGGTTCTTATCCTGCACCTACAGATGTTCATCCTACAAAGGTTAAATATTTGCTTGTGCATCGGCGTTGTGCCTGTCATATTATTAATCTGATTGTTAAGATCGGATTAAAGATTCTAAAACCTTATCTTGAGGATTTTAGAACCGCAATCAACTTTTTGAACTCATCTAATCACGCAATGCATTGTTCTCATTTATGTAAGGCTAGAGGGCTTAGACCTAGAAAATTTGGATTGGATATGGATGTTAGATGGAATTCAACCTATTTGATGCTTAAACATTTGTCGCCATATAAGGATGTCTTTTACTCGTGTGGGTTAACTCTAATTATGGTAAAGAATTGTTGAAGTCCGATCATTGGTATGTTGCCGAAAGCGTATAATGGTATTCTTGGAACTGCTTTTATAATTGTACTTTGTTATACTATCTCGGTGTTTATTATCCCACATCTCCACTTGTTTTGCATCATATTCTTGACATTGCTTTGAACACTTGCAAAAAGTTGAAAGAGATGTGAACTTTAGATCAATTGCATGTCCTATGAAGCTTAAATTTCTTAAATATTGGGGTGACATTCCATTGCTTTACTCTTATGCATTCATCCTTGATCCTAGAGCTAAGATGAAAGGATTCTTTAATGTGCTTGAACTACTTGGTAATGCCCTTGGTTCCTCTTATAGTTCATATTATGGTATTGTGAAAGATGAATTGTACAAGTTGTTTAACAAGTATGAGGAGAAATTTGGTGGTGCAAATTAGGTCTCAAAGGGCTTCACTGACCTTGACTCATTGTGGTAAGCGAAAGCGTGCATGGGGAAGGATCTTTGGAGGTCCCGGTGCATCCCCCGCCCTGCTCCCTCTCATCATCTTCTTTTTTTCCTCGCTCCATCCGGTCCTAGTGTTAGTGAGCTATCACTTACTTGGACAAAGGTTTCTTGTGACTTGTTTTGATGAATCCTTTGACATACCGCTCTCGGTGGCGTGACCACAAGCAAACATATCCAATCCTATCTATTCCGCTCGAGATATCATGTCCTGCTCCAAAGATCTACCGTCTCTTCCGAGTCTGTTTTCAGTTGTATTGCCAGGATACTCGAAGACCGACGGTGTCGCTTATTGCCTGAGCATGTGGAGATGCTCACATGCATGAAGGACTGGGAGCTAGGAGCAAGAAGAGAACAGCATGCACCTGAGGACTTGGATCTAGAGGAGTCATTCAGAAACTTGTTCCTGGATGAAGAAGGAGAAGCCAGCGGTGGAGCTGCCCGCTAGAAGGAGAAGAACAACAGTAAGGAGGTAAAGTATTGACTGAGTGCTTGGTTTGATTTTTTTGTTCTAATCTGGTATTCTGTTGACTGTGACTGACTCAATGTGGGTTTGTTTTCATTGTTTGCAGGCATATTTTGGTCTTTTGGAGCAACTGTGCAAGTGTGCAAGAGCAAGTGTGTGACTGACTGAATGTGAGTGTGAGTGCAGGCTTATTGAGTGACTGATCTGGTATTGAAAATTTGTAATGAAAGTATGGAACTCACAAACATTTTCTAGTCACTAGGATTTTGCCTTGCCAACCAGTTGCTATTTTGGCTATTGTAATAGGATAGCACAACCGCACAAGTTTGAACTATTTAGAGTCGGGTCTGCACTTTTTTTCCTTTCTAGGGTTTCTCACAAGGGTGAGTTTTACCTAGAAAGGTTTTTAATGAGGCAGCATTGCACAAACAGCTCATTTTGATTATGAATCAAATGATTTCTGTGATCATATCTGTCATCTGTGATACTTCTGTGATTTCTTTTAAGTCTAAACTGTGATTTCATATCTATGCTGTGAACCTGTGATTCTGTGTGTGAACTGTGAAACTATGAAATTTGGAGTGTGTGTGCTGTCATTACAATTTACATATGTGTTTGTGAACTGTAAACTAAAATTTGAAAAATTTGGAGTGTTTATTGCCTCACGGGCCATGGGCAAGCACGGCCCGGATAAAATGGCCGTGCTTTTAAGGGGCGGCACGGCACGACGGAAAACGGCCCATGGGCCGTGCCTTGGGCCGATAGGCGGCACGAGGCACGGTCGCACGGCCCGGTAGGCACGACGGCCCGAGGCGGCACGCCGCCGTCGTGCCGGGCCGCACGCCCGATGGCCATATATATTATGACCATTGGCCTGCACGGATATCTGAATGCCAGTGCCCCTCTGGTCATCATCATCAGTCTCTGGATCATCAGTACAGTATAGCTAGACTTCTATTTGGATTCTCATGTTTTTTGCATACTCTCATCATATGCTTTTGTGTTCATTCACAACTTTTATTTATTATCAAATATTCACAAGTGACACTAAGACATGGCGCTGTCATATGACATTAAAAAGCCACATGATGGTGTCACACAATACGTTTTTAAGCTATGTCAATTTTATTGTACCAAAGTGCACGACTACTATTTGTTTGTAGCACTTAACCTCATGTATAAAAATATAACAACCACCGATTCCCGCAGCAACGCGCGGGGTATCATCTAGTACCTATAAAATGGATTCACGCTACATAACTAGAAGAACGAGCAGTACGCTATGGTGGAGCGATGGAGAAGACCTTGCTGCTTCTTGCTGTCTCTGTTCCCTCCGTCCCTAAATACATGACGTTTTTGCTTCCCGATTGTCCGTATCATCAACTAGTATCATAATTAGGCGTTTTGGGATCTTTCGCCCCACAAACTCCACCGAGAAAAAACACCTGAGTTTAGTTTTAGGTGCTCTCACAACTTTACTTTTTTTTCCTGGAGTAATTTTTATAAAAACAAGTATCATCGATTAGTATCATAATTATTATTGAAAAGATCTTTGAATCTAGGTTTTTAATAAATTTATTTAAAAATATAAATATTGCATGTATTTCCTGTAAAATTCAAAACTCGTGACATAAATATCTAAAATATCATCTATTTAGGGGTGGAGGGAGTAAGTGTCAAAGGAAAAAAAAAATCCAAAACCCTCATAGTGTAAAAAAAAACAGAGAGAAGGAAACACCAACACTGTCCCCGCCCCGTAGCTTGCCCGTAACATCATCCCCATCCCCATCTGGCCATCTCCCAGGTTTCCCCCTTCCAATCCTCGCGAGTCGCGGCCTCGCGTCCCCTTCCGCCGACCGCCGCCTCCTCACTGCCGCCGCCGGCCTCTCTCTCCATTGGACGCGGCCAGCCTGCCTCCCTCTCTTGGTCACCTCCTCCCTCTGCATCCCGTGGCCGCCGTCGCCTTCGCTCTACCTCCCACGGTCGCCGGCCTCTCCAAGGTCTGCACACGGTATGCCTTATCTGCTCAGGTTCCTAGATGATATTCTGTGTAAGAGATTGGGGTTTTACAACATAAAATTGTTGTTGCTATTTTTTTTAAAAAAAAGGAATTGCTGTCTTGTTGATTTCGGTATGTCAAGTGTCTATGGCGCCTCCATGCAAGTACACACTACACAGACACCGCTCCTCATAGTCAAAACTTCAAAACTTTCGTTGCCCGTCCAATAGCTGCCGGCGGGTGTTACATTTCTTAGTTGTTTACCTTCGGTAGGCCATTGGACTTGGGTCGATCATTCTTGTTTAATTTGGGCACAATTAAGGAAATCTGCAGTTTGATTTAGTTTTAGTAAGTGTACCAAAATGCTGTTTATTTCTGATTATTTCTCTACTATGATTTTGTGCTGGAAGAACAAAATGTCTTTCAGTTCCTGGAAGCAAATAGAGCCTGATAAGCTGAAAGAGCAGGTAACTAAGTCTGCATTAGCGTGGAATCTGCATATATTTCTTATGTCATAATACAAAGATATTAACAAGGAAATGTAGTTACTTTTTTTAGATTAAGAAAGAAATGCAATTGTATACTTATTTCTTCCTTTCGTTTAGAGTTTGCTCAGCTCTTGCATAATCTTATCTTCCACATATTCAGATTATTTGGTAAATATGATGTTTAGTGTTACTCTGTGGTATTTAGCGACACCAACCTTAAGTTTTATATTGTAATTTTGTTATCTAATTCCAAATATACCATAAATCCACATTATGAACATCTTGATATCTACTAGTCATGTGCCATGGCTATCAAGATCATTAGACCAGCAGTGTAGTACTCCCTCCGTCCCTTTTTAAATCATTCTCACTTCTCTAGAAACGTGCTCAACTTTAACCAATATATACAAAAAATGTTGATATTTCCTACAAGCCTAGTCAAACTTTAAATCATTCTCACTTCTCTAGAAATGTGCTCAACTTTAACCTAATCAGTATCATTTGATAGATCGTTGAATCTATTTTCATAATAAACTTATTTGGAAATACAAATGTTGTTGATATTTCCTACAAGCCTAGTCAAACTAAAGAAAGTTTGATCAGCACGAATACCATAGCAACACTTAAAAAAGGACAGGTGGTCAGAGGGAGTACATGTCTAAATAATTTATATCTACGTATTTCACTCTGTTTTGTCTAACTTCTAAGTCTTCTTTCGATCCCAACTTACCTAATATGTTTATGTTATTATTTACACAGGCACAAGAGCACCTTGCTATAAACTTGTAACAAGTTTGACGGAAAGAATAATTTTGTTGCTGTGATTGAGTTCATTGTGGGGAGTGAAATGAGGTTAAGCATTGGGCAAGTCCATCGAAATGTTCTTGCGCTGGCATCTTCCCAGTCATGTTTTGTCCTGGGAGATCGTCTTTCATTCAGGATGCTGTCACAACCACGGGTAGCTGGATTTCATCAGACTGCTTGGCATGGTAGTCAAATTTTAGAAGATAACAGGGGAGGACCATTAACTCTTGCTAGCCTGGAAGTGCAAAGCAGGGTTGGATATGGGAAGAAGGAAAAAATAGCACGTACTGGAGGTCCAAAGCCAAGTTCAAGAGCTTCTTCCCTCAATGTGAAACCAAAGGTTTCTACGAATGTCAAACCAGCAAAGAGTGCCTCGATGAAGTCAGCTGGGATAAAGAAGACACTGAAGGTAGACGAGGCTCTGTTTTCGGCTAAGTCATTTGAAGAACTCGGTTTGCCACCTTTGCTTGTTGACCAGTTGAACAAGGAAGGTCTGACTGCCCCAACTGAGGTCCAATCTGCTGCTATTCCTATAATAGCGCAAAAGCATGATGTGGTGATCCAATCATATACTGGATCAGGGAAAACTCTTGCTTATCTTCTTCCAATTCTTTCTGAGATAGGCCCCCTGAAGAGGACTATGGAACAAGATAATTCTGAAAAAAGATCAGGTGTAGAAGCAGTCATTGTTGCTCCTTCCAGAGAATTAGGAATGCAGATTGTGCGAGAAGTGGAGAAGATTTTGGGTCCTAGTGATAAAAGACTGGTCCAGCAACTTGTTGGCGGAGCTAATCGTTCCAGGCAAGAAGAAGCATTGAAGAAGAACAAGCCAATCATTGTTGTTGGAACACCTGGGCGCATTTCTGAAATTTCAGCAGCAGGTAAGCTACACACCCACGGCTGCCGTTTTCTTGTACTGGATGAAGTCGACCAGCTTTTATCTTTTAATTACCGTGAAGATATGCATAGAATTTTGGAGCATGTTGGAAGGAGATCCGGTTCCACAACTAGGGACATTCTTGGCCCACTTGCTAGGCGATCTGAGCGTCAGACTATCTTGGTTTCTGCAACAATACCATTTTCAGTTATACGAGCAGCAAGGAGTTGGGGTCATGATCCAGTTCTCATTAGAGCTAAGAGTGTAGTTCCACTTGATTCAATCACTGTCCCAAGACCTGCATTATCGCAAAGTGATGCTGACTCCACCTCTCCATCACAATCAGTGAACCAAGCTGCTGTTGGCAGCTTGCCGCCATCTTTGGAACACTACTATTGTACAGCCAAGGCCCAACACAAGGTTGACACATTACGGAGATGCATCCATGCTCTGGAAGCACAAACAGTTATTGCATTTATGAACAACACCAAGCCACTGAAGGATGTTGTATTTAAGTTGGAGGCCCGTGGTATCAAAGCCACTGAGCTACATGGAGATCTTGGAAAGCTTGCAAGGTCGACAGTTTTGAAGAAGTTCAAGGATGGTGAATTCAGAGTCCTCGTTACAAACGAGCTGTCTGCCAGAGGACTGGACGTGCCAGAATGTGACCTTGTGGTTAATCTGGACCTTCCAACTGACTCCACACATTATGCCCACAGAGCTGGAAGAACTGGACGTCTTGGGCGGAAAGGGATTGTGGTCACAATATGCGAAGAAAACGAGGGATTTGTCGTGAGAAAAATGCGCAAGCAGTTAGCTGTGGCCATCAAGCCATGCGAGTTCACGGAAGGCGAGCTTGTTGTTCACAAAGAGGAAGATATGGAATAAAATCTTCATAGTGCAGATGACTACTTCTGTTTACCTGTAGTGTTTTGTAATAGTATCGTATTTTAAAATGCTGGCCTTCGGCCTTTTGCTTGTCCTACTGAATTTTCATCATATTGCCTGGGTTAAAGTATTTGAAACACCAGGCTCAACCAAATCTTCTTACCTACCCTTGCAGAGAGATTCCTGGGACTAGATGAATACTGAGGGAAACACGTGTCTTGTGGTTTACTGGTTTCTAATTTGAACCGAACCGTACACTGCACTTTCAGGCCTCTGTTTATATCTTCTTGAAACTATCAGTTGGTCAGCTCCTGGAACTCTGACTCTGGCAATCGTGATGTCTTGTAATTCCCGCATCAAAACATCGAATAAAGCTTGTGTTAACTTAAACCATGAGTTGCCCCTATAGCTCAGTGGTAGAGCGTCAGTCTTGTAAACTGAAGGTCTGTAGTTCGATCCTGCATGGGGGCATTTTTTTTCCTTTTGTGAAATTTCACATGTTTTGCGTTAGCCCTCTGCAGTCTGCACGCCAACTACCCACGGTGCAAGTACAACAGTGGCAGCCGGCACGTGACAAGCGACATGGCTGGCACCGATGCTGCTCCCACATTTGGTCTGCTTCCCTTTCCGCTAAGAAAGTCTAGTCGAAACGCAAATCGAAGTCCACATAGCAAACGCAGGTAACTAGCTCTGCAGCCCGTGAAAGTGTCAAACTGCACACACAGACCTTTCAGTTGGTGCAGTGGACCTTTGGTGGGCCTCGCCTCCATCTTTGCGTCTGCCTGCAGCCCTGCCCTCCCTGCACTGCCTCTTTACGCAAAGACGTCAGGAACCCGGTCTCAACTTGTAGTTTTTTTTTTGAAATTCTGTACTAGAAATTCCCTTTTTTTCAGTAAAGCACAGTAGGGGGGGTAGTACAAAAAAAAAACTTAATCCCAAATCCAGGTCCAAAAGAATTTCGGCATTATCAATAATCCTTGTGCTCATAGTAGTAATTTTGTTTCCAAACTGATTTAGCCTATTCGAAAGGACTTATAAATTGATTGATAAGTTGAATTGACTAATTTATTTGGAAAAAAAACACTATTTTAATAGTTGATAAGCTAAAAAGACACTGTTCTAAACTAAAAATATCTTGCAAAGGCAGAGTTCAAGCCATTTTTTTTCTTCGGGTAAAAGGAAACACAGGGCCCAGGGCCTCAGACAGACTGAAAGGTCTGCTCGATAAGGCGATAGCTGTTCGTACCAAGTGCAGCTGTGGCAGCATCATCATACTGCAAATCTGCAATCCTGCTCATGCTCATCTGTTTCTCTAGCAGTGTAGCAATCGAAAGCACTGTTTTTCCATCAGTCTTGCAGCCTTGAGAAAAGCCTGCAGTCATGCGCTCTCAAGTGATGCATTTCCGCTGAGAAAAGGCGCCCAGTGGACCAAACAACAGTACTTGTCATCTGGAAATCATGAGGATGCTGACAGGATTGGTGATGCAGAAACACCGTTATCAACATTAGGAGATTCCATGAGAAGAATCCGTACTATATTCGCATTCAGTATGTTTCTGCAGAAAACCTCCAGTTGAACTCAAATCCTTCCCATCGACCAGTAATCCATACTTAAATAGTTTTATCAACGATATGTTTTTTTTGGTGGGGTGGGGTTCAGCTGTACTAGTTTTGCACTGTAGAGTCTGTAGACTAAGATGTGATAAAAAACTGTCTGAAATAGGATGCTTATTGATTGTCAGAATCAAAATGCTAGGGGGATGGGTATACATCTAATCATGAACTCACCACCACAAAATATTCAGCTAGCTCGACAAATGCTGCCAGCAACACAGAAATCTTTTCAGACCACATGACTAATAAAGAAACAACGAATTCCCATAACCACACAGAAAAAAAAAAGCAATAACCCTCGCATCTGACATGATTGACATGGCCATTAGTCATAGAAAATAGTTGAAATAAATTCTCCACTCCAGTCTATTCCGAATACCAGATCTTCATAAGAGCAGCATGCCAATGGCATTGTTTTGGCAATCAGTTCATGGTTACATAGTTTCCAAAAAAAATACAAAGGTTCATGGTTACATGATACTACTATGACAGACTTATTTTGAAACATAGGACAGTGCTAATTCAACGTTATTATACAATCAAGATGCTAACTCTTTCGGAGTTTTTGCAACAATGGAGACAGCATGGAGACCTGAGCTAAGCTCATCCCTCAGAAGATCATACACCATCCTGTGACGCTTCACAAGGTTCTGCCCCTCAAATTTTGGTGAAACTACCTTGATGTTGAAGTGTGTCTCGTTTGCATTGTCCTTGACAGCTGCATGTCCGGCATGTTGGTAAGAAACATCTTCAATATCTAGGGCACTGGCCTCCAAGGCAGACTGCAGTTTTTGCCTCATCCGAGCAGCTCTTGAAAGCACCGCACTGGTACCTCGTGAAGCCATCATCCGTATAGACTTGCAGCCCAATTATATCTGGTAGTAGCATTTACAGGTCATGGAAGATAATGAACATAACAAGAAGGTAGACATAATCAGTATAAAGTGAAGAGAGGAATAAACACTAAACTTATCTCAGAATTCACCCTAAATGCAGTTGTGGATCAAAAGAAAGCATCAAGGCCATGATAGTAAATATCATATAAACGAGAACAACTCTTTCAGCCTAACCTAATTTCAAATGCATGTTGCCTCATTTTTCACAAGCCATCAATAAGGCTTATGCAAATTCCATATATAGGGAACATGTGAAATGCAAATGCTCTTAGAGAAGTCCTTAGACATGGAGAATCATGGAACATTGATACAAAGAGCCTCATCCTCCAGTGCGAACTAAACAGTTTTGCATTGATATAATGATATCTAAATAATTAAGCTAATCACTGTTCCCTGCCATACGTATGTTTCAACCCATACACTCTTAGTAGTTAATATAATGATACGCAGCTCTCTCGCACATTCAACAAAGAAAAATGTTTCAATCAGATGTTGAATGCCATGTCAAGCGGCAACAACCGTAGAGTTTGTGCTCAAGTCCACGGTGATAAGAAAAACAATGAAAGTGCCTCTAAGCTTCTTCATTGTACGCGGCCTTATGATCCCCAAGCAACAAAGATAGATTCATTCATTAGCTAGAATCGAAGAGAACAAACGCTGCATCTTCTCCTTGCCTATACAGTGCCCGCCCATATTCCAGTGCAGATCTGTAAACAGCGTGAGTTCGTTCCTGAAACTTCTAACTCGGTATACTAAAGGTTCAATTCGGTTACCACCCCTTCTTCATAAGCAGGAAACGAATCTTCTTCCGAAATCAGACAGTTTCTATCGAGCTACCAGATAAATTAAACCCTCACTTACAAAATCAAACGAACGGAATCCGAAGATCCGAATAGAGACAGCGCTTCGACGTTGCTGTGACCTAGTAGAATCCTAATTCTTCGTCGTCTTTGCTAATGAAGAAGTGATAAAATCCCTCCATGTTTGATTCAGGGTGGAACAGAACGAATCAAAGAGGGGATTGTGAGGGCTTACGTTGAAAGCCGACGCGGTGTGTTGCGGCGATTTGAGCTCCGAAACGGCGGGCGGCGGCCGCTGGTCTGAAGAAACAAGCTAGGTAAGAAACGAATCTGAAAGATGAGACCAGGCAAAAAAAAAAAAAAAAAAAAAAAAAAAAAAAAAAAAAAATTAATATATATTTGCGGTGAGCGTGGATCGAACACGCGACCTTCAGATCTTCAGTCTGACGCTCTCCCAACTGAGCTATCCCCGCATTTGGTTCTATGAGTTTCCAGAATTTTACTTAAAAATTTGATTGACAATGTTTACATCGTGCTGTTCATCAAACGACCAACAATGGAACTCCGTTTTGTAACGTATTTACGCGCCAAGTTGCTTATCCACTAACAACTGCCGCGCGCAGGCACAGACGCGTCGGTTCACCCCCACGGCACGGCGCTCCAAGCCCAGCCGGGGCAGGGCAGGAACCGCGCGTGCAGCTACGTCGCCTCGTCGACGTGCGTGGAACGAAAAAGGAACCACGCGCCCCGCCGCCGCGGCGATCGATGCACAAGACACTCAGATCACAAATTCAAAGTTTGGGTTCAGAAGTCAGGAGTAGCCCCCGATCGGGGTGGCAAGGACGGTCAGTACCGGGTGGCCAGCCTTTTCGCCAGAAGGCATCGTGCGTGCCAATTTGCGAAGGGAGGGCGCAGCCGGCAGCAGGTGGCCCGCCGCGCGCCAGCCAGCCAGACGGGGGAGTACCGCGTACGGGCGCGCGCCAGCGCGAACCTGACGAGACTTGGCATCGTGCTCTGGGCCTCTGGGATCCCAAGGACCCGGCCGACCGGGGGCTGGGGCGGGGGCTCAGCCCTCGGTCACGCGCGCTCGGCGTTCCCCCCCTACGCTTTCGCTCGGTTACATGCTGCGGCACCGGCACCGCGTCGGCTGGCCAGGCCAGGACTCCAGGGAGTGCAGCGCCGCAGGTCCTCCAGAGGACCAGGCCGGCCGGGTCTGGCCGGCGGCACCAGGTCCATGCGACCTGTGAACAGGAGGATCCGGCTGCACTGTTCTGAAGGCCGGGGTCCATGCGCGCGATGCGATTGCTCTCGTATCCTTATCGTCCTCGTCCGGGCCTGTCAAACCGCGCGTGCGTGCGCTCTCACACAACTCTACTTACAGGCCTAGCCTGAGCCCTAGTAGTCGAAATGGGAACGACAACACACGCGACGCCGGGAGACGGGCGTGGCCACCGTGTAGTAGCCGTGCACGGGCCGGCAGGAGTACGTGACTAGCTGCTGCGTGTCATGTACGTCGGCGACTGGCCTGGCAGGCATTATTGGCGTCCATCCTCTCGCCGTTTGACCCATTTCTCGCTTCGGGACCTTCCTCCGTGCGTCCGTAGTCCGTAGTCCGTTCCTGCTTGTCTTCCTTCCGGCTTCATCAAGCTTGCCTACCAAGGATTCGAAGCGACCAGTCGGTTCACCGAGCCCCTAGGTACGGTTAGCGAGCGATATAAACACACTACCAAGGAGAAAGTTGAAACGACCAGTTCGTCGGTTCACACTTCACGTGACGCCGAGCCCTAGGTACGGTTAGCGAGCGATATTAAACACACTAGGGCTCATAGGCCACGCCACCAAGTCAACCAGTCTTCTGCCGCGAGCTGGTTCTGGCAGTACGAGACCAGACCAGAGGGCAACTGGCTAGGCACCGCGCACCGAGGCACGGCATGGCATCTCACATCCGATACAAAGGTGTACTAGTATGGTGGTGGTACGCTGCACTGCACGAGAAGATGGCTCGACAAATGGCAGGGCATCTTTACAGTTTGGAGTTGCGTCCAGCTTTGAGCTTTGACACGAATCGGGGAGATGTGTGCACAACGGCCTCAACCTTTCAGAGCGCGGCAGGCGGCGGCAGGCAGCACCGCAGCAGCGCGACTGTGCCTCGCGCAGGCGCCCGCAGCCTTTTGCCGCCCTTCGCTTTCGCCTCTCCGCAGACGCGGACGCAGAGGGAAAGAAAGCGAGGTCTCGCGAGGAAAAAGCGACCGACGCCCGACGGGCCGCCCGCCCGGCGAAAGGGAATTCTTTGGTGCTTTCTTTCTCTTTCCCTTCTCCTCAGTCCGCACCGCAGGCCGGCCGGTTATCATTGCTGTAATCTGCTCATCTGCAGCTAGCCTGGATCGATGATGGTGATGGTGATGGGCATCGCACATCTGAACGTTTTCCAGATGCCATGCCATCGATGCTCGTGCAGTAGTATCGTCAGTAGTGTGTCAAAACAAGTCTAAATTACTCTAAATGAGCTTGCTTTTTGGTCCGAGTCTTATGATTATCCTCCTTGATGTCGAATAGAGAATTCCATCGCTAGCTGACTATGACAACAATAAGAAATGACCTGACCACAAAAGAATATGAGCTTTATGAATTTATGCTTGTACTACTAAATGACTTCTCGTGCTGATACAGACAAGAGATGCTAACTGAAACAAGTTCCATGGAATCCAAAAGGCGTTGAAAACCTAACACGGATGGCGATTCAACACGAATGCAGTAAGATTATTAAGATCTAAGCAACGACTCGTATTTACATTTAGCACTAAGCACCACAGCAAATCTTTCATCAAATCTCGACCGACCACAAGACACTGCCTTGGACTGGTAGAGGGGAGGGAACACAAGAGCACACACAACATCAAGAAGAACAAGCGTAGCGCTGCCAAAAGAACGCACGGCGGACAACGATCAATGCGCGAGCAGAAGCCGTGGCGGAGTCACCGGGTCTCCTCCTCGGCGCGCCGCGCGGCGCCGGACAGCGCGGCGAGCAGGTTGAGGTGGTGGTGCTGCGCCTGTGCCATGGGAACGTACGCCGCGGCGGCCGCGGCCGCCGCCGCCTGCGCCTCCAGCGGCGAGAAGCCCCAGGCCTCCGTGGTCCGCGGCGGCGCTGGCAGCGCCGCCCAGAACGCGGACGCGGACGCTGGCGCCGCGGCGGTGGCCATGGCGGCGTCGCCTTCCTCGCGCGGGCGCTTGCCCAGGACGGTGGTCTGCTGCTGGTGGTAGTGGGAGGAGGAGGACGTGGACGGCGCGGAGGAGGAGACGAAGACGGCCGGGGTGGTGCCGGAGCCCGTGGCGGCCATGATGGAGGGCTCGGCCTGGCGGAGCAGCCACTCGATGGTCTGCCCGTCCGACTTGAGCCCCAGCTCGCGGGTGAGCTGGAACACGCGCGCCGCGCACACGATCGGCATGCGCACGCGCCGCCCGCGCCCGTTCACCTTGCTGTGCCGGTCCTTGCCGCCGCCGCCGCCGCCCTCCTTCTTGACCGGCTTCGCGGGGGCCGCCACCATGGCTCCGGCGTCGGCCGCCGCCGTGGATGGCATCGGCATCGGCATCGGCATCGGCTGGTAGACGTGGAACATGGCGGCGGCGCCGGCGGTGGAGACGTCGCGGGTGGTGGCCATGGCGCCTGCCTGCTGCCTCGTCGTGTTGCGGGACTGGAGGCTGAGAGCGAGGTGGTGGACCGGTGGGGTTGGAGAGGTTTTTGAGGTGATGGGGGAGAGGGACACACCGGGTAGATTTATAATGGAGTTGATGTAGACTTGAAAAGTTTTATTCCCCGTGTTTTACCATTCTAGTGGAATTTCACTGCCTGCGCATACGTTCAACTAAATTTGCTAGTACAGTAATAATATTTTTTCCATGCGTGCACAAAAAAGCACACAACTGCAGTAAAACAATGTCAGACCAAAAATGTACAGCATTTGAGTTTCATTAGGACGACAAAACACACTCACTGCATTCATCATCACTCATCAGGTTATGTATATTATTGCTTGTCTACACTAATAGTTTACCAGTAATGTAAAAAAAGATAGTAATGTCTTTTTAGATCGCCAAACTAAATTTTAGCTATCTAAATTTTAATTTTCGACCAACTAAATGGATGGAACAAAACATGAACTAAAGAACGAGGTGATTTTTAGTCTAGTCTAATAACTAGTTGGTAGTGTCCTCAATAGTCCATATATCCAAAACAGAACTATTTTTTTGTCACCCAAAATTTTTAGTTTAGTCTAGTCTAATAACTAGTTGGTAGTGTCCTCAATAGACATTTATATTTTTAAATAATTTTGTTAAAAAATAGGTTCAATTATAATGGATAAAATTATCTAGAAAGTGCGAGAAAAAAGGTCGGTAGTGTCCTCAATAGACAACAAGGTTCAGAATGGATGGCTAGAGCGAGAAAAAAGGTGAGCATGGAACGGATGGCAGGAAAGTGCAAGGCAGAGGGGTGGAAGAGGACCGTGGTGCAGAGGTGCAGTAGGCACAGTGCCCGTAGGGGGGGCAGGGCACATGGGAATCTGGGTCCATCGGCTCTCACTTTGCTGGAATCTGCAGGTCTTTTACAAATAGTAGCAGCGGCAAGCCCTAGCTAGCGAGGCTACCACCATCGTTTCACATCGGCATGGGCCGGGGGATTAGACAGCTTACCAGTAGTATCTTGTACTCACAGTAAGCTACTGTAAGTGCATGGCTGGTGAAACAAATCAACTGTGCACGCACAGCAGGCTGAGCTGGGCTGGGCGAGATGCCCCCCTCGGCCCCTCCTCTCTGTCTTTCTTTCCAGCTCTCTCTGGCTTGGCATTTGGCAACAAAGAAGGCTAGCTGCTCATGGAGGGAACCAGTAGATTGCTGGGGCTCAAGATGGATCGTTTTCACGCCCCAAAAAAAAAGAAAAAAAAAAGAGGAGCTCATCGGCAGCGATTGACTCGTGGACATGGGATGATGGGGCACACTGCTGGGCGACTGTGGACAAGCAATTCGCCGTCGCCCAAATCGTTATCATGCCGTGCGTGCGTACAGATGCCCGCGCCCAACTTGCGCCTCAAGTGAATCGCCGACGCGACGTCGACCGGGCGGGAACTGTGCCTGTGTGCGCGCGGTGCGATGCCGATGCCGATGCCGGTGCCGGTGTCTGTGCCAGTGCCTGTGCTCCACCCCCGGGTTAGGGGGCGCGCGCACGGGAGAGGGACGGGACGTCCTGACTCCTGACGCGCGACTTCGCCGACCCAACAACGCCCAACTCATGAAGACTCTTGGGCTCGCTCTCGGCACTCCGGTGGTGACCGCCGGTCGGGGTCCCGTGTGTTTTGCGCACGCCGGCCTCTGGGGAAATTTGGCGATCACGCGAGGGAACCCAGTATGGAGGCAGCGCGGCTAGCTTAATTTTGCGAGGGAGGATGCCAAAACCGGGTATGGAGTATGGAGGTTGTAGCAGTGACGACTTTATTTGCAAGTTCTGCTTTGATTTGGTTGACTTCATGACTTGGGCTAGGGAACGACGGGAGGCGTTTTTCCGCGTCAAAGCGTGCGTGGGCTGGTTGGGACTGGGGCAGATGATGGAGATCGTCGACGTAGTTAGTAATACGTGGATCCAGGACGAGCATGCAAGTCCGGTACCGGTAGCATGATGATGACGATGACCTGTACTGAAAGCGAAGGCGAATGGACGGACCACCGGCCTTCCTAGTTTTGGATATGATCTGCATGTCTCATGTCTCGGCGCGCCTAGCCCCTGGGCGCCTATAATTGCATCTCGCAGGGGAACCCCACCCCTACCCGGCAAACGCCTCCGTGGCCTCGGTGGCCATCAAGGGGCATGTCGGCGATCCACCACCGCCTTGCATTGCTCCAAACATGGTTGGGTTTGGTTTGGTTTTACCGCAGGCACTCCACAATCCCACACCAATGGACGATCGACCTGTCGCATAGCCACCGTGAATAAGCGGGGGTCCCAGACTTACCTTCAGCATAGCTTTTCTAGCAGAGGTGGGATTCTATTTCTGAGGCCCGGTCCCATTTCAAATTCAAACAGAGACATTTTTCTTTTCTCGGATAACGGTGGGATTCAACTGATTCCCAATTACTAATTTGCTGCTAGATTTCAGATCAGTTTCAGCCTCCCAAGTATCCAAGTAGTAGCTGCCCAAATTCCTTGCAGATGTACAGTTCCATACAGCAAGCAGCAAGCCGCCTCCATGACTTACGTTCATTCAGACACGCACACGGCACACGGCACACGCCATCACGCTAACGTATTGGCAGGCAAATCAATCTATCCCCCATAATCAGAGGGCACGCACCATTGTCTCGTCTTCGGATCTGGAGGCATGGCCAGGGCCAGCCTAGCTTTGTTCGTTCCCATGTGGGATCTGTTTACTAGCATCATACACACACACACACACACCTGACACATCATCAACTTGTACGAACCATCATTGATTGATTGCTGCTATAACAAGCATGAACACATTCAAACAGGACATCAGAGGCTGCTCGCCAAAGAGCCATTACAGCTAGAGTGGAGATCCCCTTTCAAAACCGTATGCTGCAGAAACAGTGAATACGAAACAGTAAATACAACAACGTACTGATGCATGTTATCCACACCACCCGATTTGTAACGCAGGCTGATCAAAGATACGAGACAGTAAATAAGACAGCATACTGCAGAAGCGTGTATGGGTCTACCAACTATTCTACAGTAACAGTTCACAGAACATCACGATATTTCAGGAGTTGCTAGGGATCACATTAAAGAAGTGGTAGACTTCATCCTCGTCAAACACTCCAACCTCAGTTGAGCAGACCTCGCAGCAAACGGGGTGGTAGGATTGCCCCTTGCTTTCACCTTCTGATGCAGTAGCTGGGTCGGTGGCCCTCCCTTTGCGGTTCTTCCTTTTGCTCTTGCCCTCTCGCAGGATCTGGTCAGTCTTGACCTTGCAGTTGCGAACAAACATTGCGCGGTACTGGTTTACATACTTCTCATGCCTGAACATTAACAAAATCCATGTACAATTAATCAACCAAATCAAAATAAATGCTTAAGGCTCAAGGATCAATAGCTGAGAGCTAAACAGTAGAACTGTGCAAATAGCTTACAAACTACAATGTAAGATACCTCTGAATAGTGCGAAAAACAACAGTATAGTGTTGCCAGATATATTAGTGCTTCCAAATTGATCGCAAACAAACTATACTAACAAGATTCCCTGATTCTTTTCATATCTGACTTCCCCGTTCTTGTTCAAACATGTTCATAGTAATAAGTCATAGCTTCATGCTGCCTTACTCTGAACTCTCCTAGATCTTATCTCCAAGCATCAAAAAAGCTATCACAACTGACCATTGGATATTCTACAGATTTGCAGTACCACTGTACAGTTTAGTATAGGGTTTGATAATCAGAGAAAACAAAAGAGCGGAGCAAAACATGAAACATCAAAGTTAAAAATGAAGGTAGTTCATAACAATACATAGGCGAAACAGGCAAATGGCATAACAGAAGAATCCTGCTTCTAACAAAAACAAAGATATTGTCAAATACATGCAGACAAAAAGAACTAAACTACGTCTACTGATTCATTTCATGCCTTGGATTCTCATTTCTTGTCCAAGAAAATTTATAATATGAACCATTCCTATGATTCCAAATGAAGGAAGAAATGAATGCTAGAGTTATTGATGCATCCCTGCAGCCAACAGTCCACAGATTATTATTATTGATAAATATATGAGTGCTTAGACGCTCCTAGTAGAGTTAACAGCATGGTTGTTTCCCACTTCTAGTAGTTTTTATTCCATGTCAAGACAAGTGTCTTTCAGAAATATGTAATAATAGTCTAATAGGCAAAAAGGTCTTCTAAACACGACTATTAATGCAAAACTGTTCTTTTGTTTTGTCCCCTAGAATCCCTTGTATTTGGATAAAGTTTTTTGAATGCTTGTATACATTAAATTACAGGACGGATAAGTACATATCAAATATCCAGCACAGTTACCAGTGGGTTTTATAACTGATTACAATTGTAAGCACTCCTGTTTCACAAAGGCAGTATGAGTAATGGTAGGTTATCTACCATAAGAAAAATCTGAAACTGCAAAGGGCAGACATTAAATAAAAATATTTTTTTTACACGAAACGCAACCACAACGGGTAATCCAAATAATCGATACAAATTCAGTCGGCATATATCAACCAGTAAATGGATTACCTCTGACAATCCAAGCACAGAGTAGTGAAACAGGCGGGGCAGCTGAGCACGGCGTCAGATGTGCGGCCTTTCCTCTGCCTGTTCACCCACCGCTCATCAACGTCATCTAGGTCGGGGTCGTAGAACTCGGGCTCGACAGAGTAATCGATCTCGTCGTCGCTGGACACTGCAAATCAGAGACGGAAGTAATACAAAGAAAAGGCGAATCGGAGACAATGCTTCGGTCAGTCTAGAACAAAGGAAACCAGCTGTTTCTAGGACAAATTGCAGAGGTAGGGTTCATGGAGATGAATCGGAGAAAAAAGGGCTTATATGAAGATTAGCGTCTGTAGCAGAAAAAAAATCAAGGGATTATATAATCACCTAGTTCGCGGGGATCCACGGTTTCTCCGGCCTCCGCTTCCATCGGCTGCTTCGCTGCCTCCTCGGCCTTCTCAGGCTCCATAGCTCCTTGCCGGCGCTCTCTCTCGCAGCTTCAGTGCTTCTTCTCCGGCCTCCTGCTCTGTTCTGTTCTGGTTCTGGCCCTTCTTTCCCGATTCGCGACGCTTCCTCCACCACAGATGGGCTGATACTGGACCCAATGTACACGGATATTGGGCCGCATCGTCAAACTCTCTTTCAGCCCATTGTTTTTCGTGATTTTTTTAGGGGTACGCTAAGTTGCTGATACTGCAAGTTCGAATGCAAATGGTTTTTTTCAATGCAATATTTGGATATGTTTTCTTTTCTATAACTGAATTAGCTCCATTTTCATTAATAAAAAAAACATATGTCACCGAAAATATTAGGGTTTGATTATTTGATAATAATTTGCAAGTCTTTTAATTAGTTTTTAATTTTTCTCTCATCCTTGCTAACTCTTATCTAACAGGATTCGTAGTCCGTCTTTAGAGAAAAAAAATGAGAGATTATCATTTGGTACTATTCGAAATTGAAATGAAAGTAACAGGATTCGTAGTTCTAGTAAGAGTTTATTCACAGAATACTACTTACAACGAACATAACTGTGTCCACCAATTCTTCTGCCTCGTTAAAGTGAGTTTTAGAGTTCAAAAGCTACAGCACCCAGCCAACAAGACGAGCTGAGCTACCTCCAAGCTTGTCACGAACTTGAGAGGCTGAGGGGACCGAACCGTAGTTCGGTTGGCAGGCTCTCCGGTTGTGGAAGCTGCCGGTCCCGTGTTCGAGTCTCGCTCGGCACGGGATTTACACCCAGGAACAGTGATTCCCTAAATAATATCGAGTTGCCTCTCCTCGACGACGACGTCCGAGCTGATGGATGGACTACCAAGAAGGACCATCTAGTAGTCTTGTCACGAACTAGAGTAGGGGTTGATGTGAGTTATGCGTACTGCTAGAGAGGCTGAGAGAGGAATGGAACAGGGTAGCTGAGAAGGATTCAGAGTTTCGGTTAGGGAATGGGTTTCTCAGCCTACACCAGCTGGACCCCTCCACACAACTGGGCCGAAACCCCTACGCCTAACAGACCAAGCCTAGTATCCCCCCTCCTCACGACAAGCCTTCACAACACAGTTGGATTCAAACGCCAGGCTTCTTCCTGACAAGGCTCAACAAAGTTATAGAAAGAAGTTTCAACAAGGCTTCGGTACGACAGAGTTTCATGGCCACAGTCAATCAGTAAGACTTAGCAGCATCGCTGTCACTCTTGGCAGCTGAAGTCTTCTCAGTGGAAGACGTGAAAGACACAGGAAGCTGTGGTTGGTCATTCACTACCAAGCTAAGCACTTCAGGTCGAGAATAGTGGCCCACCACGTCGAAATCAAACTTGGCTCGAACAATCTCTTCCAGATCTGCAAATGGCAACAAGAATATGGTATAGTTTTCAACAATTCAAAATTGGTACGGAAACAACTATGGAAACACAACAGAACTATGCATGACTGCATGAGCAAAACACATTGAGTGTCTACATTCTTACCAAGGTCGGCTGTAATCAGTGCCTCTCCCTCATAGTTGGGACCTGCCAAGACTTCTCCGGATGGAGAAATGATAACGCTGCCTCCAGGGCAAACAACAGTGTCTGCAGATGGCTCTTCACCTAAACCAGCATACTCATAGTCTGGTGGGGGAGGATAGTCCTTCCTGCGGCAGAATTGGTTTGCTGACAAGACAAAGCAACCCCCCTCCAAAGCAATGTGTGTCATGGAGGCTTGCCAAACAGGCCTGGAGTCAGCAGTGGGGGCACAGTATATCTCAATACCTGCACATTACATAAGAGAAGAAACTCAAAACATGTTCTGGTGTCAATGCCTCATGCAATTGCTTATCTGACATGTGTTGAAAGTTTATTTCCATTTCAATTCAAGGATTCCATCCAATGAATGTAAGCTGTCCTGGAATTTATCAACATGAGACTAACTCTTACCTTTACCATACAGAGCTGTCCTCAAAAGTGGCATTTTATTTTCCCAGCAAATGAGCGCCCCAATATTTCCAAGTGGAGTATCATAAACAGGAATAGTCGATCCATCTCCAAATCCCCATATAACTCTCTCTAATGCTGTAGGCATGAGTTTGCGGTGCTTACCCAGGTAACGGCCAAGAGGATCAAAGAAAAGTACTGAACAATAAAGGGTATAGCCTTCCCTTTCAATCACCCCCATGACCAAGAAAACCTTATATTTTCCAGCCATAGCAGCCAAGCGTGTAACCTCTGGACCTGTGTAGATTCTTCTGTCAGTAAGTAGATATATACACCTAACGAAGCAAACTATATGTCCATAGTAATGAATAAGATGGAAAATGAATCTACTGTGATAAACAGAAAACTAAATAACTATATTATGAGCCGCTAAACATAAAAAGGGTCTCAAGCTACTGGGTAATAGAACTCAATGATGGAAATGGAATAACATGGTTGCAACATGTCAATAAAGCAGTACTACCAAGTGCCAACAAAAGGGCCAACTTAGATGATTTTCCACATATTGACCACAAGCACTATTGTGTTCATCTACTTCATCAACTGAATCAGGTAGAGCGAACAGAATTACAAATAGTTAGCATATTCTGGAAGTCCATACAGGAAATTCTTCCTGACCAACCTTGCACAAATTGCCATACATCAAGCACAAAAAGACAAAACGATATTCCTACAGTCAATCAGTAAGACTTATCAGCATCGCTGTCATTTGGTACTACCATTAACACCTAAGTGCTCAACAATGATAAGAGAATTAATAAAAATGCAGAGGTATGTCCATAGTGTTTCCACGTACCAGGCACATCTATAGCAGCTGCATGATACCTCCGGAATGCTTCCTTTCCCTTGTCTTTTGGATTAATAATACTAATACTGATCCCGAAGCCAAATGTGGATCCACGAGGATAGCCTCCAATAAAAGCTTCCGGAAAGACAACTAACTGTGAACCATACCCAGCAGCCTCTGCTATCAATCTCTCTGCTTTATCTGTACAGAAAATAGTTGACAACAAATCCATATTTATATAGAAGTATTGAAATGCATCTTGCCCTCCCAACAATATTAACAATTCATACATATCCAGGTAAAATGTAGAAAATCATCCATGGGCATTTATAAAGTTCCTCTCCTGGACATTTATCAGATGTGGTGAACATGGAACTTGGAAACTTTATGCAGAACACAGCCCACTACAAAATCATTTTTTATAGAGTTATAGGGCCAAGCCCCTGCCTTAACCAAGACAAAAACGCTTTCCAGAATACCGATGGAACTATGGAAGTGTTGAAACCATAACTGCGATTTTTTTTTTTAAAAAAAAGTTGGATTAGTAGAAAAACATTTCACTCGGATCACACTGTATGCAGTTTCTTTCAACAAATCAGGCAAAAAATATGCTTTGCACAAATACTGGGACATATATGCCCACAGGATCATCAAAACTTTCCTTTCTGGCAAGCAGCCTTAGTTAAACTCAAGCATTGTGTTTTCTGCTTAAAGATCCTTATCTAGTGAAATATATGAAATGGAATGAAGGGCTTTCTTACTCATGAATACATGATAAACCTTAATGCTGACCATAGTTATAAAATTTGGAAAGTACTCCCTCCGTTCCAAATTATAAGTCACTTTGACTTTTTTTGGTACATAGAATTTGATGTATGTCTAGAAGAAGCAGGGAGATTGATACGTAGATCTTTTTCCTTTTACTATATAGTCTATTCTCATTTAATCCAATCCCCCCACCCCAATCCCTTCATGGATTCTTTTGATGAAGGATTACCTTTTTATTTTATTTTGTTCAAATTAAGTGGATGCAATGAAAAAAGAAGTTGAACTAGACTACTATTTTAATCTACTAATCAATTCTATGGAGATTCAAAACAATATAATAGAAGTGAACCGAAAGTGTTGTAGAAGAAATTATATGCAGTTGTTTCTACCACCATTTTATCATTCCAACCAGATCCTTCCATTGAAGACTTAATCCCATTTTTAATTTCTTCAACGATTAATGGCTATTCCGACTTAAATCATTTTGGCTGGCTGTTTTTGCATATGTAAGTAAAAAAGGCAGGGCGAGACTCCTGTACTCCACTCGGCCCCTACATCTCTGCTACTGCGAGTGGGGCGAGGAGCCCTCCATCACAGATTCACAGTAGCACCGCGGAATCAGCCTCGTTCCGCATCTCCACCCACCCTTTCCCCCCATTTCAACAACTCGTACAGGCGTACAGCAATAACATTTCGGCGACGCGCCGTCACATCCGAGCTCCGAGCGCGCGTAAGAGGCAATCAAACGAACAGCTTGCGTAGACGCGCACTGACGGAGCGCCAGTCGTAGAACAGAGGACGAAGCGGGTTGGGTTGGAAGTGGAACACGAGCGTGTGCTCACCGAGAGTGGCGGGCGTGTCGTAGAAGATGGTGGACGCCTGCACGACGGTGGCGCGCACGGTGGTGGCGCTCGGGTCGGCGCCGCCGTTCATCGCCACCTCGGCGATCACCGGGCCGGCACCCGAGCCCGAGGTCACCAGAGCCATCTGGGGAGGCTTGCTTTGCTGCTACCACTTGCTTGGGCGGGCGCGACGGGGAACCGGGGAGTCCGTCGGGGAGAAGGGTGGGAGAGCGGATCAGTAGTAGATGTGGACCCTGAGCACCGGGTTGGGATTTTGGTTTTGGTGGGGCCGTGGGGCGCGGTCGCAGCCGCCTCGCAAGTCGCAGGGAGGGAGGGAGGAACGTTCTACCACGATGCTTCCAGTAGCCTCGTCTTCTCTCTCCCGTCGTAGAGCGTGTGTGCTCAGGTCTCGAGAGACTAATAAAGCTGCACATATGCTAGCTGCGTTAGATGTGGGTAGTAGTGAAGGGGTAGATCATGTTTCTGGTGATATCCCGGAAAGCGTCTCTGTAATGTGGCTGATGACCTTTCATCACACGGGTAATGAAAATTTCCCCAGTTTCAAGGAAAAAAAACCGTAGGTGTAGTTTAGCAGAATAATAGAAGTTTCAGCTTCACCTGTTTCACTCTTTGGTGGGTCTTTTTGTACATCTCAGCTTCTCCAAATTTTTCTTGACTTTGGCTCGAAAAATAACTGTCCGTTTGGTAAAACGGTTTCTCTCGGTACACAAAGTAGTGAATAGTCTATAATACCTAAGTAGTGAATAGTCTATAATACCTTCTTTTATTTTTTGCCTTTTGCTTTTCCCCCTCATTTTTCTTCTCTCTTTTCTTCCCTTATCCTTATCTACTCACGATTCGTGCCGCCCACGCACACCACACCCATAGTCGCCTCGTCCCCTGCAAAGGTGGCAAGTCAGACATGTCTCGCATGGCCGCGCCCTGGCCATCCTAACGTTTGCGACCCGCCCCGTCCTCGGCCATCCGCCCTTACACTAGTATCCACCTGCCTTGGCCATCCACCCCTTGTCGCCTATAATGTTGGCGTGGAGCCAAATCCACCTATCACCATGCTAGGACGTTAGAAGAAGCTGGATAAAGCTACATTTTTCGGCTTCTCTCTCTCTGAGCATAAAATCCACGGTTTCATCGTTAAAGATGTGTGGAGAGGTGTCTGGTGGGAAAACTATTTTTTATGTGAACCTAGGAATAATCCCTACCAAATAGGTCTGTGGCCTTGGATTAGAAAACTTCATGCTATAGTACAAAACAATGTTGCAAAACAATTATGCTACAATATCTTGCCAAAGGAAGCTGAAGCTGGTCGAAGCTATACCAAACACATATTTAGATTTGTGCTTGTTATGTACATATTGCCCATGGTTTTATGTGGTTTTCCTCCTCTTCCCTCTACGATAGATCTGAGTTGTTCTAACTCGTATAAACATGGGTCACGTATGAGATATGGACACAACACTACGTCTACGAATTAGACTTCATATCGATCATTGCTAGTCGCGAGTTGTGCTACTATGATAGATGTAAGTTGTTCTAACTCATATGAACATGGTCACGTACAAGATGTGGAGGAAACGACACAATCTTCGAATTAGACTTCGCATCAATCATCGCTAGTCGTGAGTTGCGCTAACTCGTACGATCACAGGTCATGAGTCTGGGTCATATACGAGACATGGAGGATGATTGAGCGTGAGTGTAGCTTGAGAAGTGAAAAAGTAGGATAAAATAAATTGAGGTGTATGAAAACATAAGCGTGAAATTTTAACTCTTTAATAATAATTGGATAAGGCAGAGTATGGATTAGATATAGATATTTTTTTACAACAGTATAGATACAGATATTTGAGGACTACAAATACAAATAAAGTTGTGTTTTCAAGTTTCAACCCGCGTGGTCGTAGCGATGGAATTGTGTAGGATCCCATCCGTCGGCGTCCAAGTGGCTGCTCAAGTAGCCGGTCAATTATCAATTCGTCGAGCCACAATATTTGCTATAAATGTTCGGACTCTTCAGCTGGATTTATAAGCCGGTTGATAAGTTAAGCCGACTAATTTGCTGTGAGAGAAAAATACTATTTAAACGGCTGATAAATCCAGTTAATAAGATGAGCGAATAAGGTGGTTGTTGTTGGGTTTTCAAGTTTCAACCCGCATTAACGAAGCTATGGAATTGTGTAGGATCCTACCCGTGTTGCCTATAATAGTAAAAAACAACCCAAGAAGCAGCCAGTGAAACAATACTGGAAGGCATCAGCTGTGGATTATTACAAAATCAATTGTGATGGCGCTTTCTTGTCTGAACCTGTAGAGGAGGATGTCTTGGACCTCATTATTCATAATCATCTTGGACAGGTAGTTGTGGCGGCAGCAGGTTCAACTGATCACCTGCTGAATGCACAACATGCCGAAGCCATGGCATGTTTAAAAGGGGTTAGAGCAAGCTGTAGCAATGGGACTGCAGCGTGTCATCCTCAAGACTAACTCTACAATCGTGGCTAATGGAATTGGGGAGAATTGTATAGACAGATTAGCTCTGAGTACTTTATTTAGAGAGATTAGAGCAAATGTTTTATGTGATTTTGCTAGTTGTTCTATCTCTCGATGCACAAAGGAATGTAATTCAGTAGCACACTCATTAGCAGTCATGGGCATGAATTATAATGCTGGTCCTCTGGTCTGGATGGACCATGTACCAGACTTTGTATCTGTTCTTGTGTCCTGCGATTTGCATGGACATGTTGTTTAATGGAAGCCTTTTCCATCTCAAAAAAAGTAGCTGTCCAAGTGCCCCTCAAAAAGAAAAAGTAGCTGTCCAAGTGGCCGGTCAATTATTTTTTCGAGACTTCATTAAGCAGAAGAGAGTGGTCAATAGACCTATACATATTGATACACAAGGATTCGTAGGTAATCCATGGATTACCAACGAAAAACCTCAACACGAACACAAGGCAAGAAACATGAGGGGGGGACCCTCCACCTAACAACCCCAGCAAGCTGAACCTAATACAAAAATCTCTACACCCAAGTAGCCATCAGTGAGCGGAGCCGTCAAGAATGACGGTGGCAAAGCATCCACCGGAACCACCTCGGCGGCAAAGCATCTGCCGGAACACCTTCAGGACCTCGAACTCCGACCACTCCTCCGAGTCACTAAGGGGTAGCGCCCTCAAGACCACGGGCGAGAAGAACTTACCTGTAGAAGCCCCTCGGCGGCAAAGCATCCGCCGGAAACGAAGCATCCGCGACCTCGGCGGCAAAGCATCCGCCGGAAATGCGACCTTGGTGGCAAAACATCCACTAGAAAACCCCTCAGCGGCAAAAGCATCCGCCAGAAAACACCACGGTGGCAAAGCATCCACCGGAAAGGACCCCGACTACGGCTACAACACACACTAACTGGACAACTGGGTGAAGAGAGACATGAAGCCCAATTAGGAGCAGCGCGACGACCAAACCAAGGCGGTGACGATGAATCGCGCAGCAGGAGGCAGCCGGCACGCGGCAGAGCTTCGAACTTCAGAGGCAACGCCTTCAGGAAGGGCTGCAACGCAGGGAGCGCTGCCGTTGCCTGCCCAAACGAGCAAGGTTTACACCTAGAAGTTCCACACCGGCCGGAGAGGGGGGCGCAACGACAGATGCCTCCAAGGAGGGAAACGGCGCCACTAGCGTCGTCATCGTCGGCCAAAGGCTCGGCTTCCGCCAAGCGCCACCCTTCCAGCGCAGAGAGCCCGCCCGCCCCATGCCAGCTTCACCAAGAAGCGGAATGAGAGCGGGCGAGGCAACGCCATCCATGCCACCATGGCGTCGATGGCGCATCGCCAACATCGCTGCCCACACCACCGCGGTGCGGGCAAAGACACGTTGAGGCCACCGGCAGCAGCCCTAGGCCCCACATGGCCGCCGGACGGCCCGGCGGCGCAGCGGGGGAGGCCAGATCGAGGGAGCCTAGATCCGGCCCGCCCCCACCCACCTGCAGTAGCACGCCCGGCCCGGGGGGCTGCGGCCCCCTGGCCCACCCGGCCGGGCCGGGCGGCCACCCCGCCACCGCCGGCCGGAGTGGATCCGGCCGGCCACCGCCTCGGGAGACCCGCCGGACCAAGGATGGAGCACGCACGAACGACGGGTCGGGGAGGGGGTGGGTCGCCCGGATGCCGATCCACCCCGCCACCGGCCCCGGAGGCGAATCTGGCCGCCACCGCCCCGGGAGGCCAGCCCCGCGGCCCCGGCCGCCCGACGCAGCTCAACCGCCACCGCCGAACCAAGGATGGAGCACGCACGAACGAACGACGGGCCGGGATGGGTCGGGTCGCCGGATGCCGATCCCGGCGGATCCGGCAAGCCGCCACCGCACCCGCCGAACGCCGACGCCGAGGTGCGGGGGGGGGGGAGGGAACGGGGGAACTGGGGGGACGAACTGAGGCGCCGGACGGGCCACAACACGGGAGCCGCCGCCGAGGACGGCGGCGGCGGCCGGAGAGGGCCGGGCGAGGGGGAGGGGGGACTGGCGGCGGGCGCCGTCGCCTCGAGTCGCCCGTTGGGAGGGCGCTCCATGGCCTGACAATATTCACAATTCTTTGCCCGAGATTATCATGAGGTGATCGATAAACGCAAGCTAGTGTCATGATTCCATCAAGATAAGATCTCATACCTGTAGCACAATATATCCATTATTTATTGTACTGCAACGTACGATTGTCGCCCTACCCAGCGGAAGTCCTCTCTCCATTCTCAGAAGTGAAAGAGACAGTGGGCTTTGGTTCGGTCTTCACCACCAAACTCAGCACCTCAGGTCGCGAGTAGTGGCCCACCACGTCGAAATCGAACTTGGCCCGAATGATCTCTCCGAGGTCTGTGAACCATGCAGATCAGATCACTATATCAGTCACTTTCTAGTGGCAGTTGTCTGAAACAAATCATTCAAGCATATGCTAGTAGCTACCGCACCATGTCCTAATGCTTATGGTGATGATATATGAACAAAATTTAAACATTTTGCAGTAGAAATTCATTTGAATGCCTGGTTGCTTACCCAGGTCAGCTGTAACGAGGGCCTCGCCTTCGTAGTTGGGACCTGTCAACACTGTTCCAGACGGAGAAATGATGACACTCCCTCCAGGACAAACAACAGTCTCTGGGGATGGCTCTTCCTCAAGGCCACCAAATGTATACTCTGGAGGGGGAGGATAATCCATTCTACGACAGAACTGGTTTGCTGACAACACAAAGCATCCTCCTTCCAGGGCAATATGCGTCATAGAAGCCACCCAAGTTGGCGAGGCATCAGCTGTGGGAGCACAGTATATCTGAATACCTGCACAAACACAGCAGGATTCACCATGAGAGAAGAGAGAAGGGGAAAAAAACCTACATGAGACATTGTACGTGCTCCCCTCTTTATCTTTAGTAGTTAAAATACATAGCTAAGCATCTGTAACTAGGATTATATATTCCACGAGATAGATAGGAATACCTTTGGCGTACATGGCTGTCCTGACAAGTGGCATCTTGTTTTCCCAGCAGAGAAGGGCACCGATTTTTCCCAGCTGAGTATCATAGACAGGTATTGTGGATCCATCTCCAAACCCCCAGAATACACGTTCTAGTGCGGTAGGCATGAGCTTGCGGTGCTTCCCTAGAAATTTTCCCAGTGGATCGAAGAAGAGCACCGTGTTGTAGAGTGTACAGCCTGCCCTTTCAACCACCCCCATCACCAGGAACACCTTGTACCTTCCAGCTAATGAAGCTAAGCAGGACACTTCTGGGCCTGCAAGCATTCATTAAACAGCATTTGTAATTGTACAGTGTTCTATGCAAGCAATGGATGTTTACATTCGTGAAAAAATAAACATGATTAGTTTTATAATTTAGAGATATACCAGGAACATCTATGGCAGCTGCGTGATACTTGCGAAAGTCTTCCTTTCCCTTGGCAGCGCGATTGCCAACAACCAGTCCAAAGGTAGATCCATGAGGGTAGCCACCAATGAAGGCTTTTGCAAATACCATCAACTGTGAACCATGCTCGGCTGCCTCAGCTATCAATTTCTCTGCTTTGTCTGTACCAAAAATGCACTGAAGAGCTTTACAAAATACCACATGTCCAATTGTTATAATATGGTTTAATCCCTGCATCCTATAATAAAGTTTAATATGTTTTTATAGATTTAGTTAAAATAAAATTTAATTGAATTCTAAAAAAAAACTAAATTTACATTCTTTTTAGAACAGATGGATTATTTCCTCAGATGCCACCTCAAATACCTCGTCTTCCAGGATCCAAGAAAGAAAAACATCCACGCACGAAAAGCTAATACAGTTTGCTTTTACCATCTAGCTTCATTGGTCCTGACAAAGCCCACCGGTCCCTCCATATGTTTAGGACTTATATCAGCAGTGTCTCCTTGAACGAAGTAGATGCCGTCATGTCAATCGACTACTGGTCACTATTATTGTTAAAGCTACAACATACCAACATTGTCACAACTATTGGTAAAGCAAAAACATACCAACACTGTCGCAACTATTGGTAAAGAAGCTACAACATACCAAAACCGTCACAATTCGATTAACCGATCGATTAATTTGGCTCACGAACTTCTACGGTACGAGCCCTCACGCCACACAAACACAATTAAAGCAAACTAAACTAGTTTTGGCGACACAAACAAGCAAACACCTTGCTCGCATCACCAGTGGTCCTGGTCCAGTGCAGACAGCCACACAGGCGAGAGATGGAAATGGAATAGCACCATGGATGGGTGCTACTGACTCCAACAAACAACTGCAAGAACAACGAGGGATCGGAGAGAAAAGCTGCACGCACCGAGAGTGGCCGGGGTGTCGTAGAACACGGACGAAGCCTGCACGACGGTGGCCCGCACTGTGCCGGCGGGCTGGTTAGCGCCGCCATTCATCTCCACCTCTGCGATCACGGATTCTTTGCCGGAGCTCGCTGGAGCGAGGGCCGTCGTCGTGCTTCTTGCGGAGGGTATGTAGTCGGCTAGTCGCGGACGCTGGGAGATGCAGAGGAGCTGCCACCTACCAGGGCGGGCCACCGCCCCCCATCCGTCTCTAGTCTAGTCACTATGGGCGGTTCATGATGGAGGACGTGTCCGTTAACCTTTGGATTATTAGGTGCGATGAAACGAGAGAACAGCCATAAAAGATAAGATTTGCTAAGTAAATTTTGGCAAACTCTTAGAGATGCTCTAAGTGAGCAACGTTTTTATTCCCATCTATGCTCTGAAATTGCCGTGTTAGCAATGGCTGAACTCGTCTTCCACTGATTGATGTGGCTATACAAATATCAACTATTTACTCCGAGAACGAGACATAACTAATATACGTGGATAACAGATCTTCGCTTTGCTACAAATATAATAAAACTGGATATATCTTTTAGATGGTGTTTGCATATTAGGATATGAGAGGTGAGAAAGGAAAGAAAAATAAATAAACAGTTAAGATTAAATGAGATGTAAAAATAGATGGCTAGATATAATGTTACTTTTTGAGGTCTAATTTGGAAATTCTAATAAAAATTGGATGGCTAGGGTATAATGTTACTTTAAGGCCTAATTTTGAAACTCCAATCCCTCCCAAATCCTCTACTTCTATGATGAGTAATCCATAGAAATATTATTTTAGTTATCATCTTAATTTTTAGTGGGGGGTTTTTCCATCTATAGATTTTTGCTCCTCTTGCTTCCAAATAACCCTAAAAGGTGAGATATCATTTTCCTATCCCGGTATCCAAACACCACATCAATTAAGATTATGAAGGTGCCAGACTTCGAACCCCCAGTCATGCTAAACTCACTAATCTAACCGGTCACACCGCGAGAAGCTTGGCTCACTATAAATACACGGGAAAGAGATCTAAAGAATTCGCTTGCCTACAAAAATATACAGATAATAACAGATCTAAAGAGTTCAGTTCGCTACACCATACATTGCTCCTAAAATACACAAACGCTCTATGCTCCTAAAACACACAATTCTCTTTCAGTTCTTAAAGATTTATATTCTCCTAAATTTTTAATAACTGAAAGACGATTGTACTAATATGGAAGAAGAAAAATTGCTACCAAACAATTACTCCCTCTATTCCAAATTATAAATCGCTTTGATTTTTTACTTCATCTATTTTACTATATATCTAGACATATTATTATATCTAGATACATAGCAAAATGAATGTAAAAAAAAAATCAAAGCGACTTATGATTTGAAACAGAGGGAGTACATCAGTTTCGAGAGCATGACAGCTAGCAGACTTTTTTGCACTCACGAGGCTTTAATACGTTTGCACTCACGATGCTTAGTACAGGCACCACAACTTAGCATCGACACTACAAAGGCTTAATACAGGCACAACTGGCATCGACGCTGGCGTCACCAAAAAAAAAAAAAAAAAAAAAAAAAAAAAAACCTGGCATCGACGCTACAGATATCATCAGTCCAGAACGTAGATACGAGAAGCGACGTCCTGGACCAGCCAATCGAAGCCCCTCTCCGGTGTAAGCGCTGCAGCCCACAATCTTCCAGTGCCTGCTTCTTTCCATCACCTCCAGATTCAGAACCTAAAAGGAAGGAAGATGAGACAAGTCTGCTGTGGAAAAAAAAAGGTATAAACGGATTCAGATGGGGAACTGCACTTTCTGCATTCGCAGCACAGTATGATGCTATTAACCATGCTGAACATTTCAGGTACTGTTGCCCTTTGGTTATGCATAAGCAAATTGTTTGTACAGACTTCACAACAAGAATGTAAGGTCTGATCATGGAATGTAGCTGCACGCCACACCATAACAGTATCACAAGAAATAACAGGGTGAGATGCCACGTAAAATAACTGATCTTGCTGAATTTAACCACATACAGAAGGAAGCTGTACAAATAGAATGATGCACTACTATGGTGCACGGAGAGTCCTCTTCATGGGGGCGGCTGTTTTAGAAGAGAACTACATGCTGGCCACCAAATCTAATTTATGAGAGAACAAAATGCAGAATATCCACAAAGTGAAAATAAGTGGCATCTAATCAGTCGAAATGTTGGGGGTGACTCTGTCCAGAAGAGAACTACACACTGGAAACCAAATCTAATTTATAAGAAAAGAAAATGCAGAATATCTACAAAGTACAAGTTGAGGCAACTATTGCAGTACACTGAAATTGGATGTTCCAGAACATCCATAATTGAGCATAGAAATTGGATATTCCTATGGATACAATTTCTAAGAACAAAATGCAGAACATCAATTTGGCATATCCTTTTGCTCCTACACTGAACTAAGTAAAACCTTGTCAAACATGAGGACTGGAAAAGCGCAGTACAAGTTAACAGTGATTTCACAGACAATAAATAACCATAGGAATATAGGAAAACATATCTCTAATACATAAAAATGACTGAAGTTTGCTTACCTTCGCAATTTCGTCTGGTTTTAGAGCTCCCTGTATGTCTTGCTTATTTGCAAAAACCAACAATGAAGCTCCAGCTAGTCTCTGTTAAAATCAATATCCTAAGGATCAACGATTAGAACACTTTCTGAATAGGTAAAATTTTAGCCTACGGTGGAAAGAGGCAGTATTCTTTACTGACAAACATATGACATTGTACTTCCTTAGTGATTTGACCCTCAATGTTTGAAACACTATTTCAGTACAATTTCAAACTAAAAAGGAGATTTAAGGATACAATTTCTAAGCACAAAAGCATAGAGTTTGATACCATCGAGAGAAAAAAAAAATCTATTTTCCAGTCCATTAACCAAGAGACCTCTATCCATTAAGTAAATGGGCATTATTCATTTATATCAATTATAGGACCTAACATTTCGATCCAAATACCAAACAGTAAATATCAGTCATATTCCCATGGCACTGAAGAACCAAAACGTTTCTAATACAACAGTATTATAGAACTACAATGAAATATCCAGTTCATCATCATCGCTTAGAGAACTGGTAATAGCATACCTCTTCTTTCAAGAGATTGTGGAGTTCAGCACGGCAATCATCAAGCCTCCTTATGTCTGAACTATCAACAACCCAAACTAACCCATCAGTCTGCTCAAAGTAATTTCTCCAGTAAGACCTGATCGTCTTCTGTCCTCCAACATCCCATATGTTCAAAGAGTATCTAACATAATCAATAAATTTAAATAACTCATCAGCCCGCCTGCATTAACATGGAAAAGACATGATTGCTATGCCTAGTATTTGGAAAATGACAGGGGCTGCAATCTCCATTGATTGAAAATTGCCTATGCTTCCGCTGAACTGAATGTTCCCAAAGTTCAACACTGTGCACAGAAAACCTCTATAATAGTTAAGCACTTCAAATGATGAAAATGCACCTGCAGCATAACTTTTAGGTAGCTTGACAAGGAAGCCTCAAAATGCCAACCAGTCTCTGTTTTTCATGAACCAACATGAAAAACTGGACTATCAAATTGCCACCAATGCAATTTTTATTTCACTATCACTATTCTACAAACAGAGAAGTAAAATGTTCAAATTGTTTGTCTATGATGGCAGAACATGTGATGGCTACAAAGGAATGTTGAATTTTGTCTTCACATCTTTATAGAACCTTTTGTCACATAATTTACTGCACACAATGTTCTACTGTAATGTTCCACTTAAGAGATTAACAGGAACCAAATCTGCATAACGAAAAAAAATGTTTTGGTGGGTTCTCACTACATTTATCAGATCAACTGTGTTATCTCAAGTTCTCAACTATGTTGGAAGTGCTGTAGGTTCTCAATGCCAATACACAACTGATAGCACTTGACTGGAAAATCTCAACATGCCAACCAGTCTCCCTTTTGTATGAACCAATATGCAAAATTAGATATCATATTGCAGGTCTATGCGATTTTTATTTCTATCCAAAAAAATGAAACTGTTTGTCTGATGTTGAAACTGTTCATCTGATGGCAGAACACGAGGGATATACAAAAGCATAGTTGAATTTTGGCCTTAATATTTGTAATAAACAATTTTATCACACGATTTACTCTTTGCAGATTGGTCCCACTAAAATATGCTGCTTATGAAATTAACCACAATGTAGTAGACAGCGCGCGAAAAATGTGTTGCTGCGATTCTTAGCATGTTATATCAGAGGTACGTGCACATGATGGTCGACTAAACAATCGCAACTAAGGTGAAAAACTTCTAAAGGTTCTAAACCCCAACACAGACAACTTACGGCATTAACCCACATCAACTAAATCAATGTCCTTTATATGTAAACCATGGTGTTCCATTTGGTATATAGCCTAACTAAAACTCCATTCTACTATGAATATGCATCGGAGCCAAACTGGACTAAACTAGGAAGGGGGAACATACTTGTGGTACTTGATGGTCTTGATGTTGAATCCGAGGGTTGGGCTAATGACGCTGGTGTCCTCCCCGTTGATCTTGAGAACAATGGTCGTCTTCCCCGAGTTGTCCAGGCCTCTGAGAAAACCCCCACAGAACACAACATAGCATCAGCCATCATGAATCAATGCAGATGCCGGACAATTGAGGAAACTGACGACACGAGCACCAGAGCCGAAGGAAACCAAGAACCATGGGGAAAGAATGCATATGGGATCAAACGGAAAAAGGAGGCCGGAGGGAACCTACACCATGAGGATCCGCATCTCCTTCTCCTTGCGCTTGATCTTCCGGATGATGCTGAGCAGCCCCATGATCAGTGGTGGAGTGTGAGAGGGAAGGGGGATTCACCAAATCTGAACAAAGATGTACACGGCCTTTGGATTATGTCAAATTAAATAGCAAAGCATCAAGAATCCTCTCAAAAAAAAAGGTTTCCTTTGACGACAAATAATTGATCATATATGTCTTGACTAGTTCACCCCCTTTGCAGTAGAATCATCTGGGGGTCCCAAATTACAAATTATTTGACCTCCAACATCTTCAATACTAATACATTAATAAAAATCTGAAAAGTGTCAATAGTTCTTCACACAACAATTTAACATTGTAGATTGAAATGAAGGAATACAGTACGTAACATTTGGTTTAGTAAGGCTTGAAAGCGCCCAATGTTTTCATCTCCAATGGATGCAAACAAATCCTGCTCAATATAGCATATTATCATATATGCCACTATTCATCCATTCATCATCTAGCCTCCTATGCCATACAGTATGAATAACGCAATGCGATTACTAGAAACAATCCATTGGCATCATCAAACAGAATATCATGCAATGATAATCAGTAATGAATACTAAATTACGCACTGATGACTCACTGTGCAGCATGGGGTCGAGGGGCTGGCCGGCTAGGGGCACCAGAACCCCTGCCGTGCTGGCTGGCAGCCGCCGCGGGCAGCTGGCAAGGGAAGAACTGTCCAGCGCCCAAAGGGCCGGTGGATCTGCGGGCCCAGCACCCCAGCTGGGGCTACTCAAGGAGGAGGAAGCAACGTCGGTGCTTGCCACTCGGAGAAGGAGCAAGGAGGAGACGATAGGGAGGGCGGAGGGGAACCGGCGCGCCGCCACGGACCAGGAGAACAGTGGGGCTGATCTGCGCGGGGCTCGGTCGTGGCTTCGGCCGCTCGGTAGGGGCGAGTCAGGCGGCGAGGAGTAGGCGACAGCATGAGCGGAGCGCTTCTGGGCTAGATTGAAGAGGGGTATTCGATTTTTGGGCTTTGCAGCCCACCAGCCGTTGCAGGTTCGCGCCCCTGAGAATTCCAAGAGCGGGAATCGCCTTTTCAGGGCCCGTTGGCGTGGGTACTACTGACTCTCCTGAATTTTTACGAAAATCTGCTTTTTTTCTTAAAATTAAACCCTAAAATCAGGTAAACTACTTTTCTTGAACTTTTAAAACAGCTCGTTTTAACTCCAGTCTTGATTACAGACGGTTTTGAAGGCAGGTCTTTTTCTTTTTATTTATTTTGGCTAAATCTTTGAAAAATAACGGTAAATTATAGAAAATTCATAAAATAGAAAATCCAATTTTATTTGGCTTCATATGAGTAGATATACACAGAGAGCATATAATACAATATACTTTAATATAAAGTTTTTATTGTTTTTATTATAGCTTTAGATCGATGCTTTTTTATAATTAATTCACAATTGCAGTTTCTATGGTCCATTTGTGGTGAAATTTTTATAGTAAGATAATTATTATATGCTTGAATTATAGTACAAAATTTTATATTCATTGGATCATGTATACTTTATTTATAAATTTATTTAGTCTTAACAAGTATAAACCTAAAAAATTGTAATACATGATCCAATAATATAAAATTTTTACTACAATTAAAACATACAATAATTACCTCACTATAAAATTTCACCATATTGGACCATAGAAACTACAACTATGAATTAATTAAAGAAACGAATAGATCTAAAGTTATAGCAAAAGCAGTAAAAACTTTGTCCTAAAGCATACCATATTATATGTTGACTGTGTAGATCTATTCACACATTGAGTCCAACAAAATTAGATTTTTTATTTTATAATTTCCTATAATTTACTATATTTTTTCAAATATTTTGGCCAAAATAAATAACAAATAAAAATACAAAATCACCTTCAATATAAACATAATCAGGTCGGGGAGTTAAAGTGGACGGTTTTAAAAGTTTAAAGAGGTGGTTTACTCGGTTTTTTGGGGTTCGGGGAGGAAAAAAGCAAGGGCCGCCAACTAAAAAAATGAAAACAAAAAAAAAACACCCAAAAATGTAAAGGAAAAAGAATATTTGATAGTAGCAAGGATCAGCATTTTTGTATTTTTTAATCCTTCCTATTTTAATAATAACTATTCCCATATCAATTTTGCAGATGTGATTTTTTGGTCACATCGGTGGAGCTACACGTGACCAAATAACACTTGTCACATCATATGCATTAGAGCATGGAAAAAAATAGCCCGCTATTTTTTGCGCTATAGCCCAAAATAGCTTGAAAAAATTGTGCCGCTATTTGCGTTTATGCACAATTTTACCGCTATTTTGCCGCTAAAGTCCGCTAATTACAGTTTTATAAAACGCTAAGCACTTTAACCTTAGCTCGCTATTTAAAACCATGCATTAGAGCGACAAGATCTTCCATGTTGGATGGTATTTTTGACGTGGAAAACCTTGTCACACCACTTCAATTGGCGCGGTAGTTGTTTTTTCGCGCGCCACCGAAAGTGACGTGAGAAGACTCAACCTTAAAAAAAAAATCATAACTCTTTGATACAACATCGGTTGAAAATGATTTTTATATAAAAATATGAGATCTATGGCTTTATAGTTTTGAGTTTCTTTTTCATTTGAGGACTTTAAGATGCTAAAAAAAATATGTAAAATTTCACCAAGTAAATAGCAAAATTTCCCATACCAAATGGAGCTTTGGTACGCGATTAATAAGGCGATAGATAAATATTATGAAGTAAAATGTACTCCTGTATCACCGGTTGATACGGCGATAGATAAATATCATCACCAAGTAAAATAGCAGGATTTCTCTTACCGTGGATTTAAACCTTTTTTTTTTTTAAGCAGCACACCTTAAAAAGCTCACAACCATTTCATAAGAGCTCCGACAAAGATAACTTAAGTGAACTGACACTTGCTCCATCTCTAAATATATACTATTTTTGACTTATATCATATTTGACCATTTGACTTATTTAATTTTTTATAAATAATAAAATAAATAAGTCATCACTAAAATCTCTTTTTAATGATACAATAATAAGATATAACAAAATAAATAATATTTATACTATAATTTTAAATAAGACGAATGGTTAAACATGAGGTGTGGAAGTAAAAAACGTCACCTATTTAGGGATTGAGGAATACTTCATAACTTTTCCGTTTGAAACCATCTTAATCAATACAATACATCTATCAATACAGTAGTGACCAGAAAGAACTAAAACAGGGAATGTCTGTCGAACGGTGCTTCCGGTGCTTCCAAGTTTAAACCGTTGAAAGAATGCCGCAGTTGTCATGAGTTGAATATTTATGTTTACCAAGGACAAGGGCTAAACAATGCACTATGCTTTATGGACTAGTCCAAGAATCATTGTTTTGAATCTACCGCTATAGCCTTTTGATGTAGCATGCCGCTATTGTGTTTATGTACAACTAGGTGAATAACCCGCGTGTTGCCACGGAAATTGTTGATGATTTAGAATAAAATTACTTATAAAGAGATAAACAATTACAAGTGAAGATTAAAAGATGAAGTGGCATGCTGATGTGGACAACTAAATGCATGACGTGTCTTGATCATAATTGCAAATGCTAGTTGACCATAAATGCATCTAACAGTGAGTTGATGAGGTGGATAGCTTACATGTTGAGAGAAATAGCTAATGGGATTTGGCTTTATAAGAGTTTATGATTTAGCCGCTATATCCTGATGTAGCTTTGCTATTAGCTCTTTTAGAGATATACCACTAAACACCTTAGCTGCTTTTTTTTAAAGCATGGCCAAGAATGCTAATAAGAAAAATCCATTAAACATTTAAGCTAGGATAAGATCATTAAAATTGGAGTCCATATTCTCTAATAAACCAATCAAAATGGATGATTGTCATTTAATAAGTTTACCGCTTAATTAGTTTGTTGTTAGGCTCTTTTAAACCCTTCTCCTTCGTTGCTTTTTCATCGAGAGCTTCTCTTCAGCGAAATGCTGGAACTTCATAATAATGAACTGTTACAAAGGGTGGAATAAGAAATTCTTAAAACATTAAAATATTTTAGTTTAATCCGTCTTTAACTTATTTTGATGTGGTATTTTTCAGAAGGGTATAATCTAACAGGGGATGCATAGAACAAAGATGAACTGCACACCAAAATGGATGTGCAATGCGTGCGTATGTGCGTTAGCTACTCTAATGATCGGAAAAGCACTGTGATAGCAGTCCGGAGGTTGTTTCAAAATATATTGCCCAAACTACAAGTTGCCTGTGGATGGTTACGTACCAGTCATACCAAACAATATGGCTGCACCATCTTCTATGAAGATTATCAATAATTGCATCAGCCAGTACATTATTAGGAGCAAAAAGTCACAAACCACTATCTTAATTTATCCTCCTGGTCCATGCTACATCAGCATCATCGGGTATCACCTTTAATATAAAGAAAAACATCGATCGGCATCATACGATCTGTCCTTGACAACTGCCCCTTAACCTCTCAAAAACTATATGCAATTCCCTTCACTCTCCGTAACACGCAGGCTGGCTTAATTTGTTTATCTACTTCCAATAAATCAAGGGATGTACTTATTTATTACCAGCCTCGAGATCTAGTACTAGCTATAGGATGTCTAGGAATCAATTAAGATTTAGATATTCGTACATCCGTACGACATATCTTAATAAACAAAGCTCGACTGCTCAAGGACCGGGAATGCGCTGGATACTTATCTTAAACTTAAAAGCTAAATTTCATTAGCCATTTTTCTTAACATATAAGCTATCCACTTCATTAACCAACTATTAGATGTATTTATGGTTTTAAACTCTTATAAAGCCAAATCTAATTAGCTATTTTTCTCAATATCACGAACTATCCACCTCATCGACCAACTATTAGATATATTTATGATCAACTAGCATTTGTAATTATGATCAAGACATATCATGTATTTAGTTGTCCACATCAATATGCCACATCATCATTTAATTTTTACTTATAATTGTTTATCTCTTTGTATAAGTAATTTATTCCAAATCATCAAAAATTTCGCGGCAACAGCGAAAATATTCACATAGTATATCTTAAATCTTAAATAAAGTAAAGTGTACTACAAGTATTATACCGAAAGAAAGTAGACAGGTTAGCGCACTTCGCCGCGCCAAGCTGAGGCCTCATGTGTCACGTTGTATACTAGGATGCTTCAAGTGTGCTTTATTTTTGAGCTAAATACATCAACGGTTATCGAACTTGTAATACTAGGATGCTTCAAGTGTATTTTATTTTTGAGCTAAATATATTAACGGTCATCGAATTTATAAGGATGTATCACTTAGATCCACGAACTCTGAAAATACATTCTAGGTCTCTAAACTTATAAGGATATATCACCTAGGTCCAGATATAAAATATTATATTTATTTTTCTATTTATATTTAATAATATAATTATAAATAGCACATAAAAATAATATTTAATATGACATCATCAATAAGAAAATAAACTAAAGTGTTAAAATAATTTAAAATAATAATTGTATTGACGTCTGCGGATGTCGTCCTTTCCTTGGAGGCTTTGTTGGGAAACATTTTTGTCATCCGCTCCCTCGTTGGAGTTGTGCAATGTTGTACCTGCACGTGCTTCAGCTCAATCTTCACTTTGATCTATCCAGCCTAGTATTTGGTGTTGCTGTAGTCGTTCAATTTCTTGCAGTGAATACTTTGGCGCTTTTGCTAAGGCAAATACTTTGCTGCCGATGTATATAGTATACCAAAGTTTATAGTAGGGGTAAATCATGATAAATAAGGATAGTGTGACACACACAAGCCAATCTCAAGAGTAAAGGGCAATCCGTCTTTATTGGGGATACTTTACTAGAGCATCCACTACGAATACAGACGATAAACCCGCAAGCAAATAAGAATAAAGTTTAGGGCTATGCTCGGGTACTCCGTTTACCCATAAGGAGGTAATATCTCGTAATCAATCCAGATCGTTGATTTTTTCACAATTTAATTAATTACTAAATAAATTAATAAATTTAAGAAAAACAAAAAATAAAACACCCGCATCCCCGGAGGGAAATCCCGCGTGCCTTCCGAACTCCTCCTGCGCCCGAACTTCGCCGCGCCGCACTTTCGCCGCGCCGCGGCTGCCGGTTTGCGAAATCCCAGCGCGCTCCCCAATCTCGCGCCCGTCCTTGCGTTGCCGGTTCGCGATATCCCGTGCAGCTTCCCCCAATCTCGCGCCCGTCCTCGTGCAGCGGAGCCGGCGGTCAGGTGCGCTCGCACCTCTTCTTCCTCATGTCAATATGATTTCTCCCTAAAACCTCGGAACCGAATCTCCTTCAAATCGGAGAAGATGGGCGTGTTGACGGGACAAACCACCTGACCCTCAGGGTACCGGCTGGATGTTCGATGAAGGGCGAGACGCCGCTAGATGTGGCACCGCCGGACCACAGCGGCGTCGGGCCGGGCGTGGCGCGCTGCTAGACGCGCCACCGTCGGAGGCTCCGCCGCAACAACACGGTCTGCCGCCACGGGCGATCCGACGACACGCTTTAAGCCTCGCCCGCGGCGGCCTCCACGAACTGCCCACTAACGTCATGCCGCCCGCGCGCGAAATCGCATCTTGCATCTTGCATGCCGTGATAGCCTAAATCCATAAGATTTTTGGATGCATCAACAAAATCTTAACAACCAAATCTTAAATTTTTGAATATTTCAAACCTTCCTTATTTACCCTATTTTTATAAAATAAAAATTTAATAAATAATATTACCTTCTATAAGGTAACAGATGATCGTGGATTGTTGGATTGGAATAAATAGGCGGTCCACGTTATTTCGAGTACCACAGCAAAAGCCTAAAAGTTTAACTATACAAAGACTTAACTTCAGAAGAACCATGAACACTTATTTAGCCGGTTTCTACATGCAGACTCTGCAGTTCACAGCTACAAAAAACTGGCTTAGCTGGTTTTGGTAGTTTTCTATAAACACTACTTATTTTGTATAGGAATATTTTATATAGGCCTATTTACTCCCTCTATCTAGACATCGACTCCACCCTCTCTTTCAATTTGGGTAGTGTCATAATGTGGCCTTTGCCATCTCCACATAGATGGGTTGAAATTCAAGATGATTAAATGCTTATTAAGTAGATACATTTTTTTGCAGTAGCGATTTGACTTTTTTAGTGTTTATTGAGGCTATTTCCCCGGCTTTAGCATTACGCAAGACCACAATTTATAGTATCCGGGCGTAAACACCACCAAAAGAAAAAAAAGGACTCACAAAACATTCAACTACAGCAACAGAAAACTACCCCGTGTACAGCGGCACAAAAATGGGTATTAGCCCCAAAAGCTAGTAATAGTTCATATGGATAAAACAGAAAAATAAACATTATCGATCTATTTTGTTAAAAAAACTAGCATTTCAAGGAATATAAATTCCATGAAATAACTTTAGAAAACCAGAAATATTTATTCAGCAATCAAACAAGCGAAATGATTGCCATTTTAATACATTTTTTTTTTGAAGCAACGGTAGTTTTATTTACGTCAAAAAGTAACAACACTTTTCTTTTGAATTACACGGTACAATACAAACGCTTACAAACACGTGCACATTCATCCCCTATAAACGCATTATGCCGTCCATAAGACCGCGTTGACAAATTTCAAGATTGACGAAGTTCCCATGAGCACCTCGCTGTCAATGGTAATGTTGTCTACCACTGAAAGAACAATGCCGCTAAATCTGACAAATTTCGAGATTGATGAAGTGACCACAGGCGCTTCATTGTCCACATGATCGTCGTCTACCACCGAAAATATAAATCTATGAAAATATGAGCACATGTACTAAGTCGGAAATTTGAATCTGGTCGACGAGGTTCCATCAAAAACCTAGCCAACTAAGCTAGACTCAATTCACAAGTAACACCACCGTTACGTTACGTGGATAAAATTCATTTTCATGGTTTCTTAATGTCATGCAATGCCTATTTTCCTTTCCAAATGGAAAGGTTCTTTTCGTGTTCAATTTTCCATGATGATATATTTCATAAGTCTTGGTCACCACAGATATATATTCTTGCAATTTCGATATTATGAAATAAGAAATA